>CM051363.1:20931944-21076644 GCA_028015245.1 Cardamine occulta
AGTAGATGGTTTGTTGGTGGTCGAGTAGATGACTTGGTTTTAGAGGCAGAGGATGCAAGTTGATCCGGTTTAAGGAGGGGATTGATTTAGAGACAGCTTTTTGTGAGCTGTGTGAACTTTCGCTTATCCGGAAGAATTTTTGAATATTGGTTAGAGAACAGCGGTCAAGATTAAACTTGTTCCACCATTTAATGCGGAATTCTCGGAGTAAGGAGCAGGGCATGCCAGGGAGAAAGAGAGCAATGTTGAAATGCTATGAACATATCCATGGGATTCCCATGTCAATATGAAAGGAAATAATGTTGAGAGAACCCAACAGGCTGTCGATTAATATGTTTGAGATAATAGGGTAAGAGGTTTTGAGAAGATCGGTTGGGTAGATGTCATTGGTAGGACCCAGCCAATGCCACCATTCATGTAACCAGCCAGGATAGTTTTTGGGCGCTATTTATCAAAGGAAATAAACCAGGAATGATCGTATGGTCTTAAGTAAAAAGCCCGAAGAAGGCATTGATATAATCAATGTAGGAGTAGCCTAATATAGTAGCTGTGGTAGAGAAAGGTTTGGTAAGATGGGTATGAATGAAACCAAGCTCTTTAATAGATTGGATACGAAGAATTTTGCAAGTTGAATAGGATATGAGATTGGGATCGCTTTTAAGTGGTGATGAGTAATTTCAAAGAATCCAGAGTCTACTAGAATATACTCATGTAGGTTCTATTTTTGAGTACATTATCAGTAGGATAAAGACCGCCCTGCATAAAAGACACGATTGGTAAATATTTGGAGTTCTTTCGAGGGTAATAGGTTTTGTATAGTGGGTAGTTAATAGATGTTGTTTCCGTGGTTTGAGGAAGTATTTGATTTAGTAGCGGTTGAATAGGAGAAGATAGTTGAGAAGAAGTTTGGCCTTTTGAGGTGGTTACCGGATTTACATAAGAAAGAGGAGGAAATTCGAAAGAGCCGAGAAAGTATTTTGAATACTCAGAGGTTTACCCTCAAGATGGGGTTGGTTTTGATATAATCCGATGCAGTCATCGGTTTCTTATTTTAGGATCCGCCATCTTGAATAGCCTTTTGTTGAATATCGGTTGTTTTTCCCTCAGAATATTCTCTTGTTAGAAAATCAGGTAAAGAATTATTTTCGCTTTTAATATATTGGATATCAAAAATCAAATACAGATAATATGGTTTGCCAACGGGCAAATATTTGTTTAGAAACTAAATTTTTAACATCCTTTTGTAATATTTCTTTTTGATTTACAACCAACCCGTAGTAGGAATTTTTTATTGATTAAATCATCTTGGAATTTTGAAATACAATTAACTATGGAAAGTATCTTTTTTAACTGTTGAATAAGCTTGTGGGGTCCTAACCAGACTCTGCACGAAAACGATTATAGACTCTTTACTTGACTCAAGGAGAGTTTCTGTTTTAGAATGCCTCCATAACCTACTTCGAAGCATCAGTCTCAACTATCATACTAGCTTCGTGATTAGGAATTGACAGTATTATGGTAAGGTTTTTACTTGCAATTTAACTTGTTTTACTAACTTAGTATGCTGATTTGTCCATGGTTTAGGGTTTTTTTGTAATCGTTGAAATAATGGTTGAATAGTTTTTCTCAGATTGGGTAGAAAATCTGAAACATAGTTTAGACAACCTAGAAATCGCTAGAAGTTGAGTTTTTTCTCTTAATTGGCCCGAGAATTTGTCGGCAAACTCAATTGATCTTGATATGGGCGCCATAGTTCCTTGATATATATTATGTCCTAAGAATCTTACTTTAGTTTGAAATAAATTCATTTTTTGTTTAGATAAAACTAATCCATTGGTTTTCACTATATTTAAAAATGTATTTAAATGACTAAAGTGTTGATCAATTGATGTTGAGTATATTAAGACATCATCTATATAGACTATAGCGAATGTTGATGAACTGTTGAATATATCATTCATAATGTGTTGAAATTCAGATGGTGCATTTTTAAGACCGAATGGCATTACGTTCCATTCGTAATGACCAAAAGGTACTGTAAATGCTGTTTTGTATTTATCTTGTTCGGCAATTTGTATTTGCCAGAACCCGCTTTTCATATCAAATTTTGAAAAGATTTTTGCATTGTATAATCGTTTTAATAAATCTCTTTTGTTAGGACGTCATTCAGTGGTTTGTAATTAATGACCAGTCGTGGTACTCCACGTTCTTTTTCAGATGCATTGTTTACATAAAACACTGCACAACTCCAAGGTGACTTGGATGGTCTAATTAATTTTTTATTTAATAAATCTTGTATTTCTTTTTGACATTGTTCTAATAATGTTTTATTCATTTGAATAGGTCTTGCTTTAGTTGGTATAAGTTTTTCATTAAATTCTTTTATATAGGGTAGACTAACCGTATGTTGTTTTCGTTCCCAAAATGCATTGGGTAGATCAGAACATACTTGTTTGATTAATTCGGTTTCGATAGTTTTTATTTTGTTAATTATATAAGGAGATTTTAATTGTTCTTCTAATTTTTTTTAAGATGTTTCTGCCTTTAGATATTGAATATGTTTCTGTTTTAAATTTATTCAGTTGATTGTTTTTTGTATTGTATTATGCTGGAGTTCTAATATTTCTTTAGTTTTCATAGGTAATATAAATTCGAATAATATTTTTGTTCCTATAACTTTTGTTGTTATTCAGTATTCAGATACTTTAAAAGAATAAATTTTTGTCAAAAATGGTGTTCCTAATATTACTTCTTGTGTTAAATCTTTAACTAAGATAAATTGGTTTTTAAAACAATATCCTTGATTACAGATTTTTATGCATGGTAGTTTATATTTTACTTTTAAATTACTTCCATTGGCGCTTTAGGCTCAAGTGGTTTTCTCATAAAATTTAGTGGGTACAAGACCTTCACTGAATGCAGTTATAATCAGCACCAGAATCTAGTAATGCAATTGTGATAATTTTGAAATCATGTCCTATATGTAATGGTATTTTGGTATACCATTTTTGGTAATTAATTTTATTGATATTTTTTATATATTCTGCGTTTTTTGATATGTGACTATTATCATTTTGTGAATTTTGATTACTTGAAGATGCTTGATTAGAATTTGATGATTCTATTAAAGATAAGTCTAGCATCTGTTTGTAATTGTTTTAGATCTTGTTGGTTAACAATTATTTGTAAGTCTTTTATTTGTGTTTTAAGTTGTTTAACTTCATGTTGTAATTCGCCAGTTGTTACTTGTTTAAATAAACTTTGAGTTGGGTATTTTTCAAATATTTTGTTTAAACTAAATGGTTGAGGAGTAGCTAATTGATTTTCTTGGTATATAATATCCTTTAATTTTGTTAAATATTCCTTTTTTGTATTAGGATCATTTATTTTGTCTATAATATCTAATAGGAATTGTTTATTATTATCTTTGGTTATTACGTTGATTATATTACAATTACATAAATTATCAGAAACTTCTTGTGATTCGGTAGAAGAATCACTTAAGTTTTCTATTTCATTTATTTAATTATTGCTAGAAGATTCATTTTTCGATAATTCAGATTCCGATATTAGTAATTTTGTTAACTTTTCTTGAATATCAGGTTGATCTTGAAATATTTCATTTATCTTTTTCTTCATTTTACATTCCGTGGACCTATGTCCGTGACGCCATAATTCCAACAAACTATATTATTAGTAGATTTATATTTATTATATTTATTAAATGATTTCTTTTGAAATTTCTTTTGTTTTGGATTATTAGAAGGTTTTTGATAATATTTTGGTTTTTGATAATACTTGTTATCATTTGATTTCTTTTGCCTAAATTTTAAACGTTTAATTCTTGATGGTGGATTAAGCCTTGAATATCCATATTGTTCGCAAAACGAACCCATCGTGGTTTTAAATTTGTAATTATCATTTCGCTTTTTATCTTTATGTTCTTGACATAAGGCTAAACCTTCCTTTTTAATGAACGCAAATAATTGACCATAAGTTATTGTATTCCAAGGGACTGGTTGTCCTCCAGAATATTCTTTTAATTTATTGATTATTTTTTCAGCGAAAAATGATGGTAATCCCGAAATAAATCGTTCTTTCCAAAAAGGTTGATTACAATCTTTTCTTTGAAATATATTAGTTATAAAAATATCCTTATACCATTTAAAGTCGCCCAAAGTAGGACATCTTAAATTGGTTAAAATTATTTTTTTACTTTCGGATTCCTCATTAGGATTTCCGACAAAATGCATGGTTATTGTATGAATTAAGACTTCTACTGCATTTTGATGTTCTACTTCTTCAATGAAACCGTCATTATCTTCTACTCTTCTTATTTCTATATGATTAATTATTGAATCTTGAGTAGGTACATCTAGCGAGTTATCCCATCAATATTTTAAAGCTCCATTAAAACCAGTTATTAATAATACGCATGCTTGTTTATCAGAATTGCCTCTAGCTTTATAGGATATAGAAGTCATTCCCATTTCTTGTAATACAGACATAATTTGGTATTCCGATTTGCCATCTATATTCCATTCATATATACCATCTCCAATGTATACATTTCTATTTTGATTATATTGTTCTTCATATAGTAAGTCGGGTGGAGTATGTCTTTTATAATAAGGTTTATTTGATCTTATTTTATTTCTTATACGATTTATTTCATGATTATCATTATCGGATTGAGTTGAGGATTGAATAGATTCATTATCGTTTTTCGATATTGTTTATTCCTTTACCCTTGTCTAAATTTGCTAATCTAGATGCGATTGATTTTAATATTTCATTTTCAGGAAATATTACTTGTCTATTTATTGGTTTAAATATAGGTGTAGTCGTAGATGAAAAAAGGATGTTGCATACTTTGATCTAATTTATTATATTCATTCAGTATTTAATTTATGATCTATTTGATCTACTTGCTTTGATATTGTATATAATATTTGACTTTGATAGTTATTTTGTTGATAAATAGATTTAATGTCTTGTAATAGGACGGGTTCTTTATCGCCTCTATTTGCAACAGTTTTAAATGGCGTGGCTATAATTTGTCTTTTTGGTGTATTTATTTTTAAATCTTTTAACGGGGGATGTATTGATTTAGTTTTAGATCCATCTACTTGTTCCCATAATTGTCCTAAAGATGAACTTGTATTAATTGTTTTAAATGGGTAATCTATGTTATACGCTATTGAATACGTTTCAAAGCATATAAAAAATGGAATATCTATTTCTTTTAGCAGCATACAATTGTACCATTTTTCTCTATATTCTAGTGTTTGTTGTTTAGAAAACGTATTGAAATACCAGTTTCTCTTATCATCATTTTCTTTTGAATAGAAATCTTCTTTGATATATTGTTTATTGATTGCATATTCTTTTGTAATTACATTAATAGATTTAAAATCTGAATGTGTAGGTGATGTTGCATATAAGTTACTATTCGGTTCAGCAATAGGTGCTTTAAATTTAATGTCTTGTTTATCACTTTGATTGACGCTTTCTACTTCTGAATCTGTGCTTGATTGTCTAGAACGAAATTCAGAAAAAGAAGGTCGAGAATAATATGAACTTATTTTTGGTGGAATAGGTTCTCTAAACGATCCGAATTGTAGTATTATTTTTCCGTCTCTCGCTCTATTATATTTGAAATATTTCTTTTGTTCAAAGTTTCTAGGAGGTTGAGTAATTTCGAGTTTCCATTGATCTGGAATGGTTAATTCATTCCATTTTAATTGTTTAGGTGCGTATGTTAAAGCTTGGTGTATCCTTACTATGTACTGCTAATATAGTTGTTTCACCTTTATCATCTTGTAATAAACATCTTGGATTAAATTGCAGAAGTTGATTGTTTAAAGTAAATTCGATATAGTATTAAGTAACCATGTCGTTCACTTTGAAATTTTACTTCTGGTAGATGGACATTTAATACCAATGTATTGAGTATAGTTGAATCATGTAAACTTACTTGAAAATTAGGAGCACAATTAAAATAAATTGCTCCGTTACATAGATTCGATTGGACTGCTCCAAGAAGCGAGTCTTCAAATTTTAATAGTGTTTTATCTCTTAATAGCATAAGTATTGGTGAATCAATACCATTTCTTGATAATGGTTTAATTGCAATTTGGACTAATCCAAAATGAAGGTAATTAAATCCTTTTTGCTTATATTTTTCTAAAGCAACTGATGATAGCAGTTTAATTTCTTCAAATTCATTTTGTAAAGATATTGTTTGTTCGTGTTCTTTGATTGCATAAGCGGTCTTAAAATCAAAAGTACCAATTTGATATATATGTTCTGGATTAATATGAGGTAGTTTATTCTTTGATAACTCATGATTAAAGGTTGTTATTTTTGTCATAATTTCTCTTGAGTTAATTGTAGTATGAGATGTAGATGGTGACATGTTTGGATTTAAAAAACTTTCTAATTGAAGACCCCATGATTAAAATTATTTAAACATAGTCTCCAGGAAGATACTAACCTTTTCTGCTGTGGCACGACTGTGGCTTACCAACGGTCTTCTGGCCTTTTAGGACTTGCTGCCCGAACACCAATCAGTGACAGTGCTAAGGTAGAAGGGCTGGAATCTTTCTTAGAATGGGTTTAAATATTTTTAATTTCAGAGTGTTTCGTTTAGAAAAGTTTTTTAAAGAAAACTGCAAAAAATTATTTGGCTCTGATACCACTTGTTTTTTATAAACTGCGAATATTGAATAGTAAATTTTTTGAAAATTTTACAATAGTTTTGTTTACAGAGATTTTGTAGATATGATAAGTTTGAACTTTCGCTTTTGATGATACTAAGATAATATAATAATTTTGAAAATTACAAACTTTAAAACTTAGAAGCTTTGTAGAGAGATTTTAGAGAGATTTTGTTTTAGACAGAGAAGGTTGTGCGAGAGAATCGCGTGCTTCCTCCGTTTGTAGAGTTGAGTATTTATAGGGGAAACTTGGTGATTCGTTGCATCATTGCTTGCGTCAATGCGATGCAACTGGGTGCTTGGTTGCGTCATTGCTTGCGTCAATGCGATGCTACGTTTCGTCTTGTAGTGCTGCCGATACTTGCGTACGTATTTACGTCATTGCTTACGCCAGAGATGTTATGTGTCGCTCTGTAGTGGTGCCGACCTTTACGTAGTTGATACGTGTTTAAGTGGGTCCCATATATCGGAGGTGGGTCCCATTTGCTTGGTGTTGCGATCGTGACTTCTCAGATACATCATTATATAGTCTTTTCATACAACTATACTCTGTAGATTATTAGTATCGTAGGGATAGTACATAAGATTCATAAGATACAAATAGTGATTAAAATACATATGATACAGAGTCTACTAGAATATACATTGAATAATTTATTTAGTTGTTTATACATCTAACATGCTTTTGAGCAAAGCATCAGCTATAAACAGATTTGATTATTTTTTACCGAGAGCCGCTTGTTTTGAATAGCCCTTAACTTTGATATTGCTATCGGTGTTAAGATAACCTCATTATTGGGCTTTATTTTTTTTTTTTTTTTTTTTTTTTGTTAAAATTATTATTATATTTCAAATGGATCCTGGCTTTAGGGGGCCACCATAGGGATCATCCGATTGTATAGTGTCGAGGATTGAATATCGGAATTCAGATTGTCCTCGCCATCGCTCGGAGGATTCCATCTGCTGGCTTATAGTGGCGATAATTTTTTTGGAGTTTTGCCTGCTAATGGAGCGAAAGAGGCGGATTTGGATGAGCTGGATGAGTGAGTTGGACTTTGAGTCGGTGCTTGAGTAGATGGTTTGGTTGGTGGTTGAGTAGATGACTTGGTTTTAGAGGTAGAGGATGCAAGAAGTTGATCTGGTTTAAGGAGGGGATTGATTTAGAGACAGCTTTTTAGAGCTTGTGAACTTTTTGCTTATCTGGAAGAATTTTTGAATATTGGTTAGAGAACAGCGGTCAAGATTAAACTTGTCCCACCATTTAATGCGGAATTCTCGGAGTAAGGAGCAGGGCATGCCAGGGAGAAAGAGAGCAATGTTGAAATGCCATGAACATATCCATGGGATTCCCATGTCAATATGAAAGGAAATAATGTTGAGAGACCCAACAGGCTGTTGATTAATATGTTTGAGATAATAGGGGTAAGAGGTTTTGAGAAGATCGGTTGGGTAGATGTCATTGGTAGGACCTAGCCAATGCCACCATTCGTAGAACCAGCCAGGGATAGTTTTTGGGCAGTTACGATCAAAGGAAATAAACCAGGAATGATCGTAGGGTCTTAAGTAAAAAGCTCGGAAGAAGGCATTGATATAATCAATGTAGGAGTAGCCGTTAATATGGTAGCCAGGGGTAGAGAAAGGTTTGGTAATATGGGTATGAATGAAACCAAGCTCTTGAATAGATTGGATACGAAGAATTTTGCAAGTTGAATAGGATATGAGATTGGGATCGTTTTTGGCAGGGTGATGAGTAATTTCAGCAGAACCAGAGTCTACTAGAATATACTCATAGAAGGTTCTATTTTTGAGTACATTATCAGGAGGATAAAGACCGCCCGCCATAAAAGACACAATTGGTAAATATTTGGAGTTCTTTGAGGGTAATAGGTTTTGTATAGTGGGTAGTTAATAGATGTTGTTTCCGTGGTTTGAGGAAGTAATTTGATTTAGTAGCGGTTTGAATAGGAGAAGATAGTTGAGAAGAAGTTTGGCCTTTTGAGGTGGTTACCGTGATTTACATAAGAAAGAGGAGGAAATTCGGCAAGAGCCGAGAAAGTATTTTGAATACTCAGAGGTGTACCCTGAAGATGGGGTTGGTTTTTGATATAATCCGATGCAGTCATCGGTTTCTTATTTTTAGGATCCGTCATCTTGAATAGCCTTTTGTTGAATATCGGTTGTTTTTCCCTGTAAATATTCTCTTGTTAGAAAATCAGGTAAAGAATTATTTTCGCCTTTAATATATTGGATATCAAAATCAAATACAGATAATATGGCTTGCCAACGGGCAAATATTTGTTTAGAAACTAAATTTTTAACATCCTTTTGTAATATTTCTTTTGCTCGACTTTACATCAACCCGTAGTAGGAATTTGTTATTGATTAAATCAGCTTGGAATTGTGAAATACAATTAACTATGGAAAGTATTCTTTTTTTAACTGTTGAATAAGCTTGTTGGGGTCCTAACCAGACCTCTGTAATGAAAACGATTATAGACTCTTTACTTGACTCGAGAGAGTTTTTGTTTTAGAATGCCTCCATAACCTACTTCGAAGCATCGAGTCTCAACTATCATACTAGCTTCGTGGATTAGGAATTGACAGACATGGTAAGGTTTTTACTTGCAATTTAACTTGTTTGAATAACTTAGAATGCAGATTTGTCCATTATTTAGGGGTGTGTTGTAATCGTTGAAATAATGGGTGAATAGTTTTTCTCAGATTGGGTAGAAAATCTGAAACATAGTTTAGACAACCTAGAAATCGTTAGTAGTTGAGTTTTTTTTCTTAATTGCCCGGGAATTTGTCGGCAAACTCAATTGATCTTGATATGGGCGCCATAGTTCCTTGATATATATTATGTCCTAAGAATCTTACTTTAGTTTGAAATAAATTCATTTTTTGTTTAGATAAAACTAATCCATTGGTTTTCACTATATTTAAAAATGTATTTAAATGACTAAAGTGTTGATCAATTGATGTTGAGTATATTAAGACATCATCTATATAGACTATAGCTAATGTTGATGAACTGTTGAATATATCATTCATAATGTGTTGAAATTCAGATGGTGCATTTTAAGACCGAATGGCATTACGCTCCATTCAGTAATGACCAAAAGGTACTGTAAATGCTGTTTTGTATTTATCTTGTTCGGCAATTTGTATTTGCTGTAACCCGCTTTTTATATCAAATTTTGAAAAGATTTTTGCATTGTATAATCGTTTTTAATAAATCTCTTTTGTTGGGTATCGGATATCTAATCCATTGTAGGACGTCATTCAGTGGTTTGTAATTAATGACCAGTCGTGGTACTCCACGCTTTTTTTTCAGATGCATTGTTTACATAAAACGCTGCACAACTCCAAGGTGACTTGGATGGTCTAATTAATTTTTTATTTAATAAATCTTGTATTTCTTTTTGACATTGTTCTAATAATGTTTTATTCATTTGAATAGGTCTTGCTTTAGTTGGTATAAGCTTTTCATTAAATTCTTTTTATATAGGGTAGACTAACCGTATGTTGTTTTCGTTCCCAAAATGCATTGGGTAGATCAGAACATACTTGTTTGATTAATTGCTTTTGATAGTTTTTATTTTGTTAATTATATAAGGAGATTTTAATTGTTCTTCTAATTTTTTGTAAGATATTTCTTCCTGTAGATATTGAATATGTTTATGTTTTCCATTTATTAAGTTGATTGTTTTTTGTATTGTATTATGCTGGAGTTCTAATATTTCTTTAGTTTTCATAGGTAATAAAAATTCGAATAACATTTTTGTTCCTATAACTTTTGTTGTTATTCCGTATTCAGATACTTTAAAAGGATAAATTTCGTAAAAAATGGTGTTCCTAATATTACTTCTTGTGTTAAATCTTTAACTAAGATAAATTGGTTTTAAAACAATATCCTTGATTACAGATTTTTACATGGTAGTTTATATTTTACTTTTAAATTACTTCCATTGGCGCCGCTTAGGCGTTCAAAGGGTTTCTCATAAAATTTAGTGGGTACAAGACCTTCACGAATGCAGTTATAATCAGCACCAGAATCTAGTAATGCAATTGTGTTAATTTTGAAATCATGTCCTATATGTAATGTTATTTTGGTATACCATTTTTGATAATTAATTTTATTGATATTTTGTATATATTCTTCGTTTTGTGATATGTGACTATTATCATTTTGTGAATTTTGATTACTTGAAGATGCTTGATTAGAATTTGATGATTCTATTAAAGATAAGCGAGCATCTGTTTGTAATTGTTTTAGATCTTGTTGGTTAACAATTATTTGTAAGTCTTTTATTTGTGTTTTAAGTTGTTTAACTTCATGTTGTAATTCGCCAGTTGTTACTTGTTTAAATAAACTTTGAGTTGGGTATTTTTCAAATATTTTGTTTAAACTAAATGGTTGAGGAGTAGCTAATTGATTTTCTTGGTATATAATATCCTTTAATTTTGTTAAATATTCCTTTTTTGTATTAGGATCATTTATTTTGTCTATAATATCTAATAGGAATTGTTTATTATTATCTTTGGTTATTACGTTGATTATATTACAATTACATAAATTATCAGAAGCTTCTTGTGATTCGTAGAAGAATCACTTAAGTTTTCTATTTCATTTATTGAATTATTGCTAGAAGATTCATTTTCCGATAATTCAGATTCTGATATTAGTAATTTTGTTAACTTTTCTTGAATATCAGGTTGATCTTGAAATATTTCATTTATCTTTTTCTTCATTTTACATTCCGTGGACCTATGTCCGGGACGCTATAATTCCAACAAACTATATTATTAGTAGATTTATATTTATTATATTTATTAAATGATTTCTTTTGAAATTTCTTTTTGTTTTGGATTATTAGAAGGTTTTTGATAATATTTTGGTTTTTGATAATACTTGTTATCATTTGATTTCTTTTGCCTAAATTTTAAACGCTTAATTCTTGATGGTAGATTAAGCCTTGAATATCCATATTGTTCGCAAAACGAACCCATCGTGGTTTTAAATTTATATTTATCATTTCGCTTTTTATCTTTATGTTCTTGACATAAGGCTAAATCTTCTTTTTTAATGAACGCAAATAATTGACCATAAGTTATTGTATTCCAAGGGACTGGTTGTCCTCCAGAATATTCTTCTAATTTATTGATTATTTTTTCAGCGAAAAAGGATGGTAATCCCGAAATAAATCGTTCTTTCCAAAAAGGTTGATTACAATCTTTTCTTTGAAATATATTAGTTATAAAATATCCTTATACCATTTAAAGTCGCCCAAAGTAGGACACCTTAAATTGGTTAAAATTATTTTTTTACTTTCGGATTCCTCATTAGGATTTCCGACAAAATGCATGGTTACTGTATGAATTAAGACTTCTACTGCATTTTGATGTTCTACTTCTTCAATGAAACCGTCATTATCTTCTACTCTTCTTATTTCTACATGATTAATTATTGAATCTTGAGTAGGTACGTCTAGCGAGTTATCCCACCAATATTTTAAAGCTCCACTAAAACCAGTTATTAATAATACGCATGCTTGTTTATCAGAATTGCCTCTAGCTTTATAGGATATAGAAACCATTCCCATTTCTTGTAATACAGACATAATTTGGTATTCCGATTTGCCATCTATATTCCATTCATATATACCATCTCCAGTGTATACATTTCTATTTTGATTATATTGTTCTTCATATAGTAAGTCGGGTGGAGTATGTCTTTTATAATAAGGTTTATTTGATCTTATTTTATTTCTTATACGATTTATTTCATGATTATCATTATCGGATTGAGTTGAGGATTGAATAGATTCATTATCGTTTTCGTCGATATTGTTTATTCCTTTACCCTTGTCTAAATTTGCTAATCTAGATGCGATTGATTTTAATATTTCATTTTCAGGAAATATTACTTGTCTATTTATTGGTTTAAATATAGGTGTAGACGTAGATGAAAAAGGATGTTGCATACTTTGATCTAATTTATTATATTCATTCGTATTTAATTTATGATCTATTTGATCTACTTGTTTTGATATTGTATATAATATTTGACTTTGATAGTTATTTTGTTGATAAATAGATTTAATGTCTTGTAATAGGACGGGTTCTTTATCGTCTCTATTTGCACCATTTTAAAATGGCGTGGCTATAATTTGTCTTTTTGGTGTATTTATTTTTAAATCTTTTAACGGGGGATGTATTGATTTAGTTTTAGATCCATCTACTTGTTCCCATAATTGTCCTAAAGATGAACTTGTATTAATTGTTTTAAATGGGTAATCTATGTTATATGCTATTGAATACGTTTCAAACCATATAAAAAATGGAATATCTATTTCTTTTAGCAGCATACAATTGTACCATTTTTCTCTATATTCTAGTGTTTGTTGTTTAGAAAACGTATTGAAATACCAGTTTCTCTTATCATCATTTTCTTTTGAATAGAAATCTTCTTTGATATATTGTTTATTGATTGCATATTCTTTTGTAATTACATTAATAGATTTAAAATCTGAATGTGTAGGTGATGTTGCATATAAGTTACTATTCGGTTCAGCAATAGGTGCTTTAAATTTAATGTCTTGTTTATCACTTTGATTGACGCTTTCTACTTCTGAATCTGTGCTCGATTGTCCAGAACTAAATTCAGAAAAAAGAAGGTCGAGAATAATATGAACTTATTTTTGGTGGAATAGGTTCTCTAAACGATCCGAATTGTAGTATTATTTTTTCCGTCTCTGCTTCTATTATATTTGAAATATTTCTTTGTTCAAAGTTTCTAGGAGGTTGAGTAATTTCGAGTTTCCATTGATCTGGAATGGTTAATTCATTCCATTTTAATTGTTTAGGTGCGTATGTTTACGCTTTGGTGTATCCTTACTGTGTACGGCTAATATCGTTCTTTCACCGTTGTCAGCGTGTAATAAACATCTGGTATTATGTTGAGGAGTTGATTGTTTAAAGTAAATTCGATATAGTATTAAGTAACCATGTCGTTCACTTTGGAATTTTACTTCTGGTAGATGGACATTTAATACCAATGTATTGAGTATAGTTGAATCATGTAAACTTACTTGAAAATTAGGAGCACAATTAAAATAAATTGCTCCGTTACATAGATTCGATTGGACTGCTCCAAGAAGCTTAGTCTTCAAATTTTAATAGTGTTTTATCTCTTAATAGCATAAGTATTGGTGAATCAATACCATTTCTTGATAATGGTTTAATTGCAATTTGGACTAATCCAAAATGAAGGTAATTAAATCCTTTTTGCTTATGTTTGTCTAAAGCAACTGATGATGGCAGTTTAGGTTCGGCAAATTCATTTGGTAGAGATATTGTTTGTTACGTGTTCTTTGATGGCATATGCGGTCTTAAAATCAAAAGTACCAATTTGATATATATGTTCTGGATTAATATGAGGTAGTTTATTCTTTGATAACTCATGATTAAAGGTTGTTATTTTTGTCATAATTTCTCTTGAGTTAATTGTAGTATGAGATGTAGATGGTGCATGTTTGGATTTAAAAAACTTTCTAATTGAAGACGCCATGATTAAAATTATTTAAACATAGTCTAGGAAGATACTAACCTTTTCTGCTGTGGCACGACTGTGGCTTACCAACGGTCTTACGGCCTTTAGGACTTGCTGCCTGGAACACCAATCAGTGACAGTGCTAAGGTAGAAGGGCTGGAATCTTTCTTAGAATGGGTTTAAATATTTTTAATTTCAAAGTGTTTCGTTTAGAAAAGTTTTTTAAAGAAAACTGCAAAAAATTATTTGGCTCTGATACCACTTGTTTTTTATAAATCTCTTTTGTTGGGTATCGGATATCTAACAAAAGAGATTTATTAAAACGATTATACAATGCAAAAATCTTTTCAAAATTTGATATGAAAACACGATTCTCTCAAAATTTGATTTTGATATCCAATATATTAAAGGCGAAAATAATTCTTTACCTGATTTTCTAACAAGAGAATATTTACAGGGAAAAACAACCGATATTCAACAAAAGGCTATTCAAGATGACGGATCCTAAAAATAAGAAACCGATGACTGCATCGGATTATATCAAAAACCAACCCCATCTTCAGGGTAAACCTCTGAGTATTCAAAATACTTTCTCGGCTCTTGCCGAATTTCCTCCTCTTTCTTATGTAAATGCGGTAACCACCTCAAAAGGCCAAACTTCTTCTCAACTATCTTCTCCTATTCAAACCGCTACTAATGGCACTTTGTAGTGGCTCTTGAACAAAAACGGCTCTTCTACTCTTCTTGAAAATCTCAAAACAGTTGTAAGAGATTCACCGCCTTTGACTACACTTCAACACTTTGATTCACTCTTGTTCATAACTCCGTTTAAAGTGAATCAGGTTGAAAATGGCCAAATCCTTGTCAATGAAACCATTGATTCTTCATATTCACATCAATAGGTGTTGTTTAACCCTGCATATATGTCTTCTAGCTACAATGCCCCTTATTTACCATTAGAAACTCCTATGGGATTCCTAGAACTAACAGAACTATGGGAAAAGGTATAATGCTTGTTTCTTACTTTAATTTTCTTCTACACCTTTCTTGAACATCTCAAAGCAGTTATAAGAGATTCACCGCCTTTGACTACATTTCAACCCTTCGATTCACTCTTATTTGCATCCTGAAGATTCATAACTCCGTTTATAGGTGATTCAACTTGAAAATGGCCAAATACTTGTTAATGAATCATTTGATTCTTCATATTCACATCAATAGGTGTTGTTTAAGCCTCAATATGTTTCTTCTTGCTACAACGCCCCTTATTCACCATTAGAAACTCCTATGAGATTTCTATGACTAACAAAATTATGGGATAAGCTATAATACTTGTTTCTTACCTTGATTTGCTTTTACACCTTTCTTGAACATCTCAAAGCAGTTGTAAGAGACTCACTGACTTTGACTACACTTCAACACTTCGATTCACTCTTATTTGCATCCTGAAGGTTCATAACTCCGTTTAAGGTGAATTAGGTTGAAAATGGCCAAATCCTTATCAATGAAACCATTGATTCTTCATATTCACATCAATAGGTGTTGTTTAACCCTATACATGTGTCTTCTTGCTACAATGCCCCTTATTTACCATTAGAAACTCCTATGAGATTCCTAGAACTAACAGAATTATGGGATAAGCTATAATGCTTGTTTCTTACTTCGATTTTCTTCTACACTTTTCTTGAACATCTCAAAGCAGTTGTAAGAGATTCACCGCCTTTGACTACATTTCAACACTTCGATTCCCTCTTATTTGCATCCTGAAGGTTCGTAACTCCGTTTATAGGTGATTCAACTTGAAAATGGCCAAATTCTTGTTAATGAAACATTTGATTCTTCATATTCACATCAATAGGTGTTGTTTAACCCTGCATATGTGTCTTCTAGCTAAAACGCCCCTTATTCACCATTAGAAACTCCTATGAGATTCTTAGAACTAACAAAACTATGGGATAAGCTATAATGCTTGTTTTTTACTTTGATTTGCTTCTACCCCTTTCTTGAACATCTCAATGTAGTTGTAAGAGATTCACCGTCTTTGACTACACTTCAACACTTCGATTCACTCTTATTTGCATCCTAACGGTTCATAACTCCGTTTATATGTGATTCAACTTGAAAATGGCCAAATCCTTGTCAATGAAATCATTGATTCTTCATATTCACATCAATAGGTGTTGTTTAAGCCTCAATATGTTTCTTCTTGCTATAACGCCCTTTATTCACCATTAGAAACTCCTGTGAGATTCCTAGAACTAACAAAACTATAGGATAAGCTATAATGCTTAATTCTTACTTTGATTTGCTTCTACACCTTTCTTGAACATCTCAAAGCAGTTGTAAGAGATTCACCGCCTTTGACTACACTTCAACACTTCGATTTACTCTTATATGCATCCTGAAGGTTCGTAACTCCGTTTATAGGTGATTCAACTTGAAAATGCCCAAATCCTTGTCAATGAAACCATTGATTCTTCATATTCACATCAATAGGTGTTGTTTAAGCTTCCCTATGTGTCTTCTTGCTAAAACGCCCCTTATTCACCATTAGAAACTCCTATGAGATTCTTAGAACTAACAGAACTATTGGATAAGCTATAATGCTTGTTTCTTACTTTGATTTGCTTTTACACCTTTCTTGAACATCTCAAAGCAGTTGTAAGAGATTAACCAACTTTGACTACACTTCAACACTTCGATTCACTCTTATTTGCATCTTGAAGGTTCATAACTCTGTTTAAGGTGAATTAGGTTGAAAATGACCAAATCCTTGTCAATGAAACCATTGATTCTTCTCATTCACATCAATAGGTGTTGTTTAACCCTCCATATGTGTCTTTTAGCTAAAACGCCCCTTATTTACCATTAGAAACTCCTATGAGATTCCTAGAACTAACAGAATTATGGGATAAGCTATAATGCTTGTTTCTTACACTTCGATTCCCGCTTATTTGCATCCTGAAGGTTCATAACTCCGTTAATAGGTGATTCAACTTGAAAATGGCCAAATTCTTGTTAATGAAACAATTGATTCTTCATATTCACATCAATAGGTGTTGTTTAACCCTGCATATGTGTCTTCTAGCTAAAACGCCCCTTATTTACCATTAGAAACTCCTATGAGATTCCTAGAACTAACAAAACTATAGTGTAAGCTATAATGCTTAATTCTTACTTTGATTTGCTTCTACACCTTTCTTGAACATCTCAAAGCAGTTGTAAGAGATTAACCGCCTTTGACTACACTTCAACACTTCGATTTACTCTTATTTGCATCCTGAAGGTTCGTAACTCCGTTTGTAGGTGATTCAACTTGAAAATGCCCAAATCCTTGTCAATGAAACCATTGATTATTCATATTCACATCAATAGGTGTTGTTTAAGCTTCCATATGTGACTTCTTGCTAAAACGCCCCTTATTCACCATTAGAAACTCCTATGAGATTCTTAGAACTAACAGAACTATTGGATAAGCTATAATGCTTGTTTCTTACTTTGATTTACTTCTACACCTTTCTTGAACATCTCAAAGCAGTTGTAAGAGATTCACCGCCTTTGACTACACTTCAACACTTTGATTCACTCTTATTTGCATCCTGAAGGTTCATAACTCCGTTTAAAGTGAATCAGGTTGAAAATGGCCAAATCCTTGTCAATGAAACCATTGATTCTTCATATTCACATCAATAGGTGTTGTTTAACCCTGCATATGTGTCTTCTAGCTACAATGCCCCTTATTTACCATTAGAAACTCCTATGGGATTCCTAGAACTAACAGAACTATGGGATAAGCTATAATGCTTGTTTCTTACTTTAATTTTCTTCTACACCTTTCTTGAACATCTCAAAGCAGTTATAAGAGATTCACCGCCTTTGACTACATTTCAACCCTTCGATTCACTCTTATTTGCATCCTGAAGGTTCATAACTCCGTTTATAGGTGATTCAACCTGAAAATGGCCAAATTCTTGTTAATGAATCATTTGATTCTTCATATTCACATCAATAGGTGTTGTTTAAGCCTCAATATGTTTCTTCTTGCTACAACGCCCCTTATTCACCATTAGAAACTCCTGTGAGATTTCTATGACTAATAAAACTATGGGATAAGCTATAATACTTGTTTCTTACTTTGATTTGCTTTTACACCTTTCTTGAACATCTCAAAGCAGTTGTAAGAGATTCACTGACTTTGACTACACTTCAAGACTTCGATTCACTCTTATTTGCATCCTGAAGGTTCATAACTCCGTTTAAGGTGAATTAGGTTGAAAATGGCCAAATCCTTATCAATGAAACCATTGATTCTTCATATTCACATCAATAGGTGTTGTTTAACCCTATACATGTGTCTTCTTGCTACAATGCCCCTTATTTACCATTAGAAACTCCTATGAGATTCCTAGAACTAACAGAATTATGGGATAAGCTATAATGCTTGTTTCTTACTTTGATTTTCTTCTACACCTTTCTTGAACATCTCAAAGCAGTTGTAAGAGATTCACCGCCTTTGACTACATTTCAACACTTCGATTCCCTCTTATTTGCATCCTGAAGGTTCATAACTCCGTTTATAGGTGATTCAACTTGAAAATGGCCAAATTCTTGTTAATGAAACATTTGATTCTTCAGATTCACATCAATAGGTGTTGTTTAACCCTGCATATGTGTCTTCTAGCTAAAACGCCCCTTATTCACCATTAGAAACTCCTATGAGATTCTTAGAACTAACAAAACTATGGGATAAGCTATAATGCTTGTTTTTTACTTTGATTTGCTTCTACCCCTTTCTTGAACATCTCAATGTAGTTGTAAGAGATTCACCGTCTTTGACTACACTTCAACACTTCGAGTCACTCTTATTTGCATCCTAACGGTTCATAACTCCGTTTATATGTGATTCAACTTGAAAATGGCCAAATCCTTGTCAATGAAATCATTGATTCTTCATATTCACATCAATAGGTGTTGTTTAAGCCTCAATATGTTTCTTCTTGCTACAACGCCCCTTATTCACCATTAGAAACTCCTGTGAGATTCCTAGAACTAACAAAACTATAGGAAAAGCTATTATGCTTAATTCTTACTTTGATTTGCTTCTACACCTTTCTTGAACATCTCAAAGCAGTTGTAAGAGATTCACCGCCTTTGACTACACTTCAACACTTCGATCTACTCTTATTTGCATCCTGAAGGTTCGTAACTCCGTTTGTAGGTGATTCAACTTGAAAAATGCCCAAATCCTTGTCAATGAAACCATTGATTCTTCATATTCACATCAATAGGTGTTGTTTAAGCTACCATATGTGTCTTCTTGCTAAAACGCCCCTTATTCACCATTAGAAACTCCTATGAGATTCTTAGAACTAACAGAACTATGGGATAAGCTATAATGCTTGTTTCTTACTTTGATTTGCTTCTACACCTTTCTTGAACATCTCAAAGCAGTTGTAAGAGATTCACCGACTTTGACTACACTTCAACACTTTGATTCACTCTTATTTGCATCCTGAAGGTTCATAACTCCGTTTAAAGTGAATCAGGTTGAAAATGGCCAAATCCTTGTCAATGAAACCATTGATTCTTCATATTCACATCAATAGGTGTTGTTTAACCCTGCATATGTGTCTTCTAGCTACAATGCCCTTTATTTACCATTAGAAACTCCTATGGGATTCCTAGAACTAACAGAATTATGGGAAAAGCTATAATGCTTGTTTCTTACTTTAATTTTCTTCTACACATTTCTTGAACATCTCAAAGCAGTTATAAGAGATTCACCGCCTTTGACTACATTTCAACCCTTCGATTCCCTCTTATTTGCATCCTGAAGGTTCATAACTCCGTTTATAGGTGATTCAACTTGAAAATGGCCAAATTCTTGTTAATGAAACATTTGATTCTTCAGATTCACATCAATAAGTGTTGTTTAACCCTGCATATGTGTCTTCTAGCTAAAACGCCCCTTATTCACCATTAGAAACTCCTATGAGATTCCTAGAACTAACAAAACTATGGGATAAGCTATAATGCTTGTTTCTTACTTTGATTTGCTTCTACCCCTTTCTTGAACATCTCAATGTAGTTGTAAGACATTCACCGTCTTTGACTACACTTCAACACTTCTATTCACTCTTATTTGCATCCTAACGGTTCATAACTCCGTTTATATGTGATTCAACTTGAAAATGGCCAAATCCTTGTCAATGAAATCATTGATTCTTCATATTCACATCAATAGGTGTTGTTTAAGCCTCAATATGTTTCTTCTTGCTACAACGCCCCTTATTCACCATTAGAAACTCTTGTGAGATTCCTAGAACTAACAAAACTATAGGATAAGTTATAATGCTTAATTCTTACTTTGATTTGCTTCTACACCTTTCTTGAACATCTCAAAGCAGTTGTAAGAGATTCACCGCCTTTGACTACACTTCAACACTTCGATTTACTCCTATTTGCATCTTGAAGGTTCGTAACTCCGTTTATAGGTGATTCACCTTGAAAATGCCCAAATCCTTGTCAATGAAACCATTGATTCTTCATATTCACATCAATAAGTGTTGTTTAAACTTCCATATGTGTCTTCTTGCTAAAACGCCCCTTATTCACCATTAGAAACTCCTATGAGATTCTTAGAACTAACAGAACTATTGGATAAGCTATAATGCTTGGTTCTTACTTTGATTTGCTTCTACACCTTTTTTGAACGTCTCAAAGCAGTTGTAAGAGATTCACCGACGTTGACTACACTTCAACACTTCGATTCACTCTTATTTGCATCCTGAAGGTTTATAACTCCGTTTAAGGTGAATTAGGTTGAAAATGACCAAATCCTTGTCAATGAAACCATTGATTCTTCTCATTCACATCAATAGGTGTTGTTTAACCCTCCATATGTGTCTTTTATCTAAAATGCCCCTTATTTACCATTAGAAACTCCTATGAGATTCCTAGAACTAACAAAACTATGGGATAAGGTATAATGCTTGTTTCTTACTTTGATTTGCTTCTACCCCTTTTTTGAACATCTCAATGTAGTTGTAAGAGATTCACCACCTTTGACTACACTTCAACACTTCGATTCACTCTTATTTGGATCCTGAAGGTTCATAACTCCGTTTAATGTGAATTAGGTTGAAAAACGCCAAATCCTTGTCAATGAAACCATTGATTCTTCATATTCACATCAATAGGTGTTGTTTAACCCTATACATGTGTCTTCTTGCTACAATGCCCCTTATTTACCATTAGAAACTCCTATGAGATTCCTAGAACTAACAGAATTATGGGATAAGCTATAATGCTTGTTTCTTACTTTGATTTTCTTCTACACCTTTCGTGAACATCTCAAAGCAGTTATAAGAGATTCACTTCTTTTGACTACACTTCTACACTTCGATTCACTCTTATTTGCATCCTCAAGGTTCATAACTCCGTTTATAGGTGATTCAACTTGAAAATGGCCAAATCCTTGTCAATAAAACCATTGATTCTTCATATTCACATCAATAGGTGTTGTTTAACCCCATACATGTGTCTTCTTTCTACAATGCCCCTTATTTACCATTAGAAACTCCTATGAGATTTCTAGAACTAACAGAATTATGGGATAAGCTATAATGCTTGTTTCTTACTTTGATTTTCTTCTACACCTTTCTTGAACATCTCAAAGCAGTTGTAAGAGATTCACCGCCTTTGACTACATTTCAACACTTCGATTCACTCTTATTTGCATCCTGAAGGTTCATAGCTCCGTTTATAGGTGATTCAACTTGAAAGTGGCCAAATTCTTGTTAATGAATCATTTGATACTTCATATTCACATCAATAGGTGTTGTTTAAGCCTCAATATGTTTCTTCTTGCTACAACGCCCCTTCTTCACCATTAGAAACTCCTATGAGATTTCTATGACTAACAAAACTATGGGATAAGCTATAATACTTGTTTCTTACTTTGATTTGCTTTTACACCTTTCTTGAACATCTCAAAGCAGTTATAAGAGATTCACCGCCTTTGACTACATTTCAACCCTTCGATTCACTCTTATTTGCATCCTGAAGGTTCATAACTCCGTTTATAGGTGATTCAACTTGAAAATGGCCAAATTCTTGTTAATGAATCATTTGATTCTTCATATTCACATCAATAGGTGTTGTTTAAGCCTCAATATGTTTCTTCTTGCTACAACGCCCCTTATTCACCATTAGAAACTCCTATGAGATTTCTATGACTAACAAAACTATGGGATAAGCTATAATACTTGTTTCTTACTTTGATTTGCTTTTACACCTTTCTTGAACATCTCAAAGCAGTTGTAAGAGATTCACTGACTTTGACTACACTTCAACACTTCGATTCACTCTTATTTGCATCCTGAAGGTTCATAACTCCGTTTAAGGTGAATTAGGTTGAAAATGGCCAAATCCTTATCAATGAAACCATTGATTCTTCATATTCACATCAATAGGTGTTGTTTAACCCTATACATGTGTCTTCTTGCTACAATGCCCCTTATTTACCATTAGAAACTCCTATGAGATTCCTAGAACTAACAGAATTATGGGATAAGGTATAATGCTTGTTTCTTACTTTGATTTTCTTCTACACCTTTCTTCAACATCTCAAAGCAGTTGTAAGAGATTCACCGCCTTTGACTACATTTCAATACTTCGATTCCCTCTTATTTGCATCCTGAAGGTTCATAACTCCGTTTATAGGTGATTCAACTTGAAAATGGCAAAAGTCTTGTTAATGAAACATTTGATTCTTCATATTCACATCAATAGGTGTTGTTTAACCCTGCATATGTGTCTTCTAGCTAAAACGCCTCTTATTCACCATTAGAAACTCCTATGAGATTCCTAGAACTAACAAAACTATGGGATAAGCTATAATGCTTGTTTCTTACTTTGATTTGCTTCTACCCGTTTCTTGAAAATCTCAATGTAGTTGTAAGAGATTCACCGCCTCTGACTAAACTTCAACACTTCGATTCACTCTTATTTGCATCCTAAAGGTTCATAACTCCGTTTATATGTGATTCAACTTGAAAATGGCCAAATCCTTGTCAATGAAATCATTGATTCTTCATATTCACATCAATAGGTGTTGTTTAAGCCTCAATATGTTTCTTCTTGCTACAACGCCCCTTATTCACCATTAGAAACTCCTGTGAGATTCCTAGAACTAACAGAACTATAGGATAAGCTATAATGCTTAATTCTTACTTTGATTTGCTTCTACACCTTTCTTGAACATCTCAAAGCAGTTGTAAGAGATTCACCGCCTTTGACTACACTTCAACACTTCGATCTACTCTTATTTGCATCCTGAAGGTTCGTAACTCCGTTTGTAGGTGATTCAACTTGAAAAATGCCCAAATCCTTGTCAATGAAACCATTGATTCTTCATATTCACATCAATAGGTGTTGTTTAAGCTACCATATGTGTCTTCTTGCTAAAACGCCCCTTATTCACCATTAGAAACTCCTATGAGATTCTTAGAACTAACAGAACTATTGGATAAGCTATAATGCTTGTTTCTTACTTTGATTTGCTTCTACACCTTTCTTGAACATCTCAAAGCAGTTGTAAGAGATTCACCGACTTTGACTACACTTCAACACTTTGATTCACTCTTATTTGCATCCTGAAGGTTCATAACTCCGTTTAAAGTGAATCAGGTTGAAAATGGCCAAATCCTTGTCAATGAAACCATTGATTCTTCATATTCACATCAATAGGTGTTGTTTAACCCTGCATATGTGTCTTCTAGCTACAATGCCCTTTATTTACCATTAGAAACTCCTATGGGATTCCTAGAACTAACAGAATTATGGGAAAAGCTATAATGCTTGTTTCTTACTTTAATTTTCTTCTACACATTTCTTGAACATCTCAAAGCAGTTATAAGAGATTCACCGCCTTTGACTACATTTCAACCCTTCGATTCCCTCTTATTTGCATCCTGAAAGTTCATAACTCCGTTTATAGGTGATTCAACTTGAAAATGGCCAAATTCTTGTTAATGAAACATTTGATTCTTCAGATTCACATCAATAAGTGTTGTTTAACCCTGCATATGTGTCTTCTAGCTAAAACGCCCCTTATTCACCATTAGAAACTCCTATGAGATTCCTAGAACTAACAAAACTATGGGATAAGCTATAATGCTTGTTTCTTACTTTGATTTGCTTCTACCCCTTTCTTGAACATCTCAATGTAGTTGTAAGACATTCACCGTCTTTGACTACACTTCAACACTTCTATTCACTCTTATTTGCATCCTAACGGTTCATAACTCCGTTTATATGTGATTCAACTTGAAAATGGCCAAATCCTTGTCAATGAAATCATTGATTCTTCTTATTCACATCAATAGGTGTTGTTTAAGCCTCAATATGTTTCTTCTACAACGCCCTTATTCACCATTAGAAACTCTTGTGAGATTCCTAGAACTAACAAAACTATAGGATAAGCTATAATGCTTAATTCTTACTTTGATTTGCTTCTTACACCTTTCTTGAACATCTCAAAGCAGTTGTAAGAGATTCACCGCTTTTGACTACACTTCAACACTTCGATTTACTCCTATTTGCATCTTGAAGGTTCAGAACTCTGCTTATAGGTGATTCACCTTGAAAATGCCCAAATCCTTGTCAATGAAACCATTGATTCTTCATATTCACATCAATAAGTGTTGTTTAAACTTCCATATGTGTCTTCTTGCTAAAACGCCCCTTATTCACCATTAGAAACTGCTATGAGATTATGAAAACTAACAGAACTATGGGATAAGCCTATAATGCTTGGTTCTTACTTTGGTTTGCTTCTACATCTTGTTGGAACATCTCAAAGCAGTTGTAAGAGATTCACCGACTTTGACTACACTTCAACATTTCGATTCACTCTTATTTGCATCTTGAAGTTTTATAACTCCGTTTAAGGTGAATTAGGTTGAAAATGGCCAAATCCTTGTCAATGAAACCATTGATTCTTCTCATTCACATCAATAGGTGTTGTTTAACCCTCCATATGTGTCTTTTAGCTAAAACGCCCCTTATTTACCATTAGAAACTCCTATGAGATTCCTAGAACTAACAAAACTATGGGATAAGCTATAATGCTTGTTTCTTACTTTGATTTGCTTCTACCCCTTTCTTGAACATCTCAATGTAGTTGTAAGAGATTCACCGCCTTTGACTACACTTCAACACTTCGATTCACTCTTATTTGCATCCTGAAGGTTCATAACTCCGTTTAAGGTGAATTAGGTTGAAAATGGCCAAATCCTTGTCAATGAAACCATTGATTCTTCATATTCACATCAATAGGTGTTGTTTAACCCTATACATGTGTCTTCTTGCTACAATGCCCCTTATTTACCATTAGAAACTCCTATGAGATTCCTAGAACTAACAGAATTATGGGATAAGCTATAATGCTTGTTTCTTACTTTGATTTTCTTCTACACCTTTCGTGAACATCTCAAAGCAGTTGTAAGAGATTCACCGCCCTTTGACTACACTTCAACACTTCGATTTACTCTTATGTGCATCCTGAAGGTTCGTAACTCCGTTTATAGGTGATTCAACTTGAAAATGCCCAAATCCTTGTCAATAAAACCATTGATTCTTCATATTCACATCAATAGGTGTTGTTTAACCCTATACATGTGTCTTCTTTCTACAATGCCCCTTATTTACCATTAGAAACTCCTATGAGATTTCTAGAACTAACAGAATTATGGGATAAGCTATAATGCTTGTTTCTTACTTTGATTTTCTTCTACACCTTTCTTGAACATCTCAAAGCAGTTGTAAGAGATTCACCGCCTTTGACTACATTTCAACACTTCGATTCACTCTTATTTGCATCCTGAAGGTTCATAACTCCGTTTATAGGTGATTCAACTTGAAAGTGGCCAAATTCTTGTTAATGAATCATTTGATTCTTCATATTCACATCAATAGGTGTTGTTTAAGCCTCAATATGTTTCTTCTTGCTACAACGCCCCTTCTTCACCATTAGAAACTCCTATGAGATTTCTATGACTAACAAAACTATGGGATAAGCTATAATACTTGTTTCTTACTTTGATTTGCTTTTACACCTTTCTTGAACATCTCAAAGCAGTTATAAGAGATTCACCGCCTTTGACTACATTTCAACCCTTCGATTCACTCTTATTTGCATCCTGAAGGTTCATAGCTCCGTTTATAGGTGATTCAACTTGAAAGTGGCCAAATTCTTGTTAATGAATCATTTGATTCTTCATATTCACATCAATAGGTGTTGTTTAAGCCTCAATATGTTTCTTCTTGCTACAACGCCCCTTCTTCACCATTAGAAACTCCTATGAGATTTCTATGACTAACAAAACTATGGGATAAGCTATAATACTTGTTTCTTACTTTGATTTGCTTTTACACCTTTCTTGAACATCTCAAAGCAGTTGTAAGAGAATCACTGACTTTGACTACACTTCAACACTTCGATTCACTCTTATTTGCATCCTGAAGGTTCATAACTCCGTTTAAGGTGAATTAGGTTGAAAATGGCCAAATCCTTATCAATGAAACCATTGATTCTTCATATTCACATCAATAGGTGTTGTTTAACCCTATACATGTGTCTTCTTGCTACAATGCCCCTTATTTACCATTAGAAACTCCTATGAGATTCCTAGAACTAACAGAATTATGGGATAAGCTATAATGCTTGTTTCTTACTTTGATTTTCTTCTACACCTTTCTTGAACATCTCAAAGCAGTTGTAAGAGATTCACCGCCTTTGACTACATTTCAACACTTTGATTCCCTCTTATTTGCATCCTGAAGGTTCATAACTCCGTTTATAGGTGATTCAACTTGAAAATGGCCAAATTCTTGTTAATGAAACATTTGATTCTTCATATTCACATCAATAGGTGTTGTTTAACCCTGCATATGTGTCTTCTAGCTAAAACGCCCCTTATTCACCATTAGAAACTCCTATGAGATTCCTAGAACTAACAAAACTATGGGATAAGCTATAATGCTTGTTTCTTACTTTGATTTGCTTCTACCCCTTTCTTGAACATCTCAATGTAGTTGTAAGAGATTCACCGTCTTTGACTACACTTCAACACTTCGATTCACTCTTATTTGCATCCTAACGGTTCATAACTCCGTTTATATGTGATTCAACTTGAAAATGGCCAAATCCTTGTCAATGAAATCATTGATTCTTCATATTCACATCAATAGGTGTTGTTTAAGCCTCAATATGTTTCTTCTTGCTACAACGCCCCTTATTCACCATTAGAAACTCCTGTGAGATTCCTAGAACTAACAAAACTATAGGATAAGTTATAATGCTTAATTCTTACTTTGATTTGCTTCTACACCTTTCTTGAACATCTCAAAGCAGTTGTAAGAGATTCACCGCCTTTGACTACACTTCAACACTTCGATTTACTCCTATTTGCATCTTGAAGGTTCGTAACTCCGTTTATAGGTGATTCACCTTGAAAATGCCCAAATCCTTGTCAATGAAACCATTGATTCTTCATATTCACATCAATAAGTGTTGTTTAAACTTCCATATGTGTCTTCTTGCTAAAACGCCCCTTATTCACCATTAGAAACTCCTATGAGATTCCTTGAATTAACAGAACTATGGATAAGCTTATAATGCTTGTTTCTTACTTTGATTTGCTTCTACACCTTTTTTGAACGTCTCAAAGCAGTTGTAAGAGATTCACCGACGTTGACTACACTTCAACACTTCGATTCACTCTTATTTGCATCCCGAAGGTTCATAACTCCGCTTTAAGGTGAATTAGGTTGAAAATGACCAAATCCTTGTCAATGAAACCATTGATTCTTCTCATTCACATCAATAGGTGTTGTTTAACCCTCCATATGTGTCTTTTAGCTAAAACGCCCTTATTTACCATTAGAAACTCCTACGAGATTCTTAAAACTAACAGAACTATGGGATAAGCTATAATGCTTGTTTCTTACTTTGATTTGCTTATACCCCTTTCTTGAACATCTCAATGTAGTTGTAAGAGATTCACCGCCATAGACTATACTTCAACACTTCGATTCACTCTTATTTGAATCCTCAAAGGTTCATAACTCCGCTTAATGTGAATTAGGTTGAAAACGCCAAATCCTTGTCAATGAAACCATTGATTCTTCATATTCACATCAATAGGTGTTGTTTAACCCTATACATGTGTCTTCTTGCTACAATGCCCTTATTTACCATTAGAAACTCCTATGAGATTCCTAGAACTAACAGAATTATGGGATAAGCTTATAATGCTTGTTTCTTACTTTGATTTTTCTACACCTTTCGTGAACATCTCAAAGCAGTTGTAAGAGATTCACCGCCTTTGACTACACTTCAACACTTCGATTTCTCTTATGTGCATCCTGAAGGTTCATAACTCCGCTTATAGGTGATTCAACTTGAAAATGCCCAAATCCTTGTCAATAAAACCATTGATTCTTCATATTCACATCAATAGGTGTTGTTTAACCCTATACATGTGTCTTCTTTCTACAATGCCCCTTATTTACCATTAGAAACTCCTATGAGATTTCTAGAACTAACAGAATTATGGGATAAGCTATAATGCTTGTTTCTTACTTTGATTTTCTTCTACACCTTTCTTGAACATCTCAAAGCAGTTGTAAGAGATTCAACGCCTTTGACTACATTTCAACACTTTGATTCCCTCTTATTTGTATCCTGAAGGTTCATAACTCCGTTTATAGGTGATTCAACTTGAAAATGGCCAAATTCTTGTTAATGAAACATTTGATTCTTCATATTCACATCAATAGGTGTTGTTTAACCCTGCATATGTGTCTTCTAGCTAAAACGCCCCTTATTCACCATTAGACACTCCTATGAGATTCCTAGAACTAACAAAACTATGGGATAAGCTATAATGCTTGTTTCTTACTTTGATTTGCTTCTACCCCTTTCTTGAACATCTCAATGTAGTTGTATGAGGTTCACCGTCTCTGACTACACCTCAACACTTCGATTCACTCTTATTTGCCTACTTACGGTTCATAACTCCGTTTATATGTGATTCAACTTGAAAATGGCCAAATCCTTGTCAATGAAATCATTGATTCTTCATATTCACATCAATAGGTGTTGTTTAAGCCTCAATATGTTTCTTCTTGCTACAACGCCCCTTATTCACCATTAGAAACTCCTGTGAGATTCCTAGAACTAACAAAACTATAGGATAAGTTATAATGCTTAATTCTTACTTTGATTTGCTTCTACACCATTCTTGAACATCTCAAAGCAGTTGTAAGAGATTCACCGCCTTTGACTACACTTCAACACTTCGATTTACTCCTATTTGCATCTTGAAGGTTCGTAACTCCGTTTATAGGTGATTCACCTTGAAAATGCCCAAATCCTTGTCAATGAAACCATTGATTCTTCATATTCACATCAATAAGTGTTGTTTAAACTTCCATATGTGTCTTCTTGCTAAAACGCCCCTTATTCACCATTAGAAACTCCTATGAGATTCTTAGAACTAACAGAAGTATTGGATAAGCTATAATGCTTGTTTCTTACTTTGATTTGCTTCTACACCTTTTTTGAACGTCTCAAAGCAGTTGTAAGAGATTCACCGACGTTGACTACACTTCAACACTTCGATTCACTCTTATTTGCATCCTGAAGGTTCATAACTCCGTTTAAGGTGAATTAGGTTGAAAATGACCAAATCCTTGTCAATGAAACCATTGATTCTTCTCATTCACATCAATAAGTGTTGTTTAACCCTCCATATGTGTCTTTTAGCTAAAACGCCCCTTATTTACCATTAGAAACTCCTATGAGATTCCTAGAACTAACAAAACTATGGGTTAAGCTATAATGCTTGTTTCTTACTTTGATTTGCTTCTACCCCTTTCTTGAACATCTCAATGTAGTTGTAAGAGATTCACCGCCTTTGACTACACTTCAACACTTTGATTCACTCTTATTTGCATCCTGAAGGTTCGTAACTCCGTTTAATGTGAATTAGGTTGAAAATGGGCAAATCCTCGTCAATGAAACCATTGATTCTTCATATTCACATCAATAGGTGTTGTTTAACCCTATACATGTGTCTTCTTGCTACAATGCCCCTTATTTACCATTAGAAACTCCTATGAGATTCTTAGAACTAACAGAATTATGGGATAAGCTATAATGCTTGTTTCTTACTTTGATTTTCTTCTACACCTTTCGTGAACATCTCAAAGCAGTTGTAAGAGATTCACCGCCCTTTGACTACACTTCAACACTTCGATTTACTCTTATGTGCATCCTGAAGGTTCGTAACTCCGTTTATAGGTGATTCAACTTGAAAATGCGCAAATCCTTGTCAATGAAACCATTGATTCTTCATATTCACATCAATAGGTGTTGTTTAACCCTATACATGTGTCTTCTTTCTACAATGCCCCTTATTTACCATTAGAAACTCCTATGAGATTTCTAGAACTAACAGAATTATGGGATAAGCTATAATGCTTGTTTCTTACTTTGATTTTCTTCTACACCTTTCTTGAACATCTCAAAGCAGTTGTAAGAGATTCACCGCCTTGGACTACATTTCAACACTTCGATTCCCTCTTATTTGCATCCTGAAGGTTCATAACTCCGTTTATAGGTGATTCAACTTGAAAATGGCCAAATTCTTGTTAATGAAACATTTGATTCTTCATATTCACATCAATAGGTGTTGTTTAACCCTGCATATGTGTCTTCTAGCTAAAACGCCCCTTATTCACCATTAGAAACTCCTATGAGATTCCTAAAACTAACAAAACTATGGGATAAGCTATAATGCTTGTTTCTTACTTTGATTTGCTTCTACCCCTTTCTTGAACATCTCAATGTAGTTGTAAGAGATTCACCGCCTTTGACTACACTTCAACACTTCGATTTACTCTTATTTGCATCTCGAAGGTTCGTAACTCCGTTTATAGGTGATTCAACTTGAAAATGGCCAAATCCTTGTTAATGAAACCATTGATTCTTCATATTCACATCAATAGGTGTTGTTTAAGCTTCCATATGTGTCTTCTTGCTAAAACGCCCCTTATTCACCATTAGAAACTCCTATGAGATTCTTAGAACTAACAGAACTATTGGATAAGCTATAATGCTTGTTTCTTACTTTGATTTGCTTCTACACCTTTCTTGAACATCTCAAAGCAGTTGTAAGAGATTCACCGACTTTGACTACACTTCAACACTTCGATTCACTCTTATTTGCATCTTGAAGGTTCATAACTCTGTTTAAGGTGAATTAGGTTGAAAATGACCAAATCCTTGTCAATGAAACCATTGATTCTTCTCATTCACATCAATAGGTGTTGTTTAACCCTCCATATGTGTCTTTTAGCTAAAACGCCCCTTATTTACCATTAGAAACTCCTATGAGATTCCTAGAACTAACAGAATTATGGGATAAGCTATAATGCTTGTTTCTTACACTTCGATTCCCTCTTATTTGCATCCTGAAGGTTCATAACTCCGTTTATAGGTGATTCAACTTGAAAATGGCCAAATTCTTGTTAATGAAACATTTGATTCTTCATATTCACATCAATAGGTGTTGTTTAACCCTGCATATGTGTCTTCTAGCTAAAACGCCCCTTATTCACCATTAGAAACTCCTATGAGATTCCTAAAACTAACAAAACTATGGGATAAGCTATTATGCTTGTTTCTTACTTTGATTTGCTTCTACCCCTTTCTTGAACATCTCAATGTAGTTGTAAGAGATTCACCGTCTTTGACTACACTTCAACACTTCGATTCACTCTTATTTGCATCCTAACGGTTCATAACTTCGTTTATATGTGATTCAACTTGAAAATGGCCAAATCCTTGTCAATGAAATCATTGATTCTTCATATTCACATCAATAGGTGTTGTTTAAGCCTCAATATGTTTCTTCTTGCTACAACGCCCCTTATTCACCATTAGAAACTCCTGTGAGATTCCTAGAACTAACAAAACTATAGGATAAGCTATAATGCTTAATTCTTACTTTGATTTGCTTCTACACCTTTCTTGAACATCTCAAAGCAGTTGTAAGAGATTCACCGCCTTTGACTACACTTCAACACTTCGATTTACTCCTATTTGCATCTTGAAGGTTCGTAACTCCGTTTATAGGTGATTCACCTTGAAAATGCCCAAATCCTTGTCAATGAAACCATTGATTCTTCATATTCACATCAATAAGTGTTGTTTAAACTTCCATATGTGTCTTCTTGCTAAAACGCCCCTTATTCACCATTAGAAACTCCTATGAGATTCTTAGAACTAACAGAACTATTGGATAAGCTATAATGCTTGGTTCTTACTTTGATTTGCTTCTACACCTTTTTTGAACGTCTCAAAGCAGTTGTAAGAGATTCACCGACGTTGACTACACTTCAACACTTCGATTCACTCTTATTTGCATCCTGAAGGTTCATAACTCCGTTTAAGGTGAATTAGGTTGAAAATGACCAAATCCTTGTCAATGAAACCATTAATTCTTCTCATTCACATCAATAGGTGTTGTTTAACCCTCCATATGTGTCTTTTATCTAAAACGCCCCTTATTTACCATTAGAAACTCCTATGAGATTCCTAGAACTAACAAAACTATGGGATAAGCTATAATGCTTGTTTCTTACTTTGATTTGCTTCTACCCCTTTTTTGAACATCTCAATGTAGTTGTAAGAGATTCACCACCTTTGACTACACTTCAACACTTCGATTCACTCTTATTTGAATCCTGAAGGTTCATAACTCCGTTTAATGTGAATTAGGTTGAAAAACGCCAAATCCTTGTCAATGAAACCATTGATTCTTCATATTCACATCAATAGGTGTTGTTTAACCCTATACATGTGTCTTCTTGCTACAATGCCCCTTATTTACCATTAGAAACTCCTATGAGATTCCTAGAACTAACAGAACTATGGGATAAGCTATAATGCTTGTTTCTTACTTTGATTTGCTTCTACACCTTTCTTGAACATCTCAAAGCAGTTGTAAGAGATTCACCGCCTTTGACTACACTTCAAGACTTCGAATTACTCTTATTTGCACCCTGAAGGTTCATAACTCCGTTTATATGTGAATCCGCTTGAAAATATCCAAATCCTTGTCATTATAACCATTGATTCTTCATATTCACATCAATAGGTGTTGTTTAACCCTATACATGTGTCTTCTTTCTACAATGCCCCTTATTTACCATTAGAAACTCCTATGAGATTTCTAGAACTAACAGAATTATGGGATAAGCTATAATGCTTGTTTCTTACTTTAATTTTCTTCTACACCTATCTTGAACATCTCAAAGCAGTTATAAGAGATTCACCGCCTTTGACTACATTTCAACCCTTTGATTCACTCTTATTTGCATCCTGAAGGTTCATAACTCCGTTTATAGGTGATTCAACTTGAAAATGGCCAAATTCTTGTTAATGAATCATTTGATTCTTTATATTCACATCAATAGGTGTTGTTTGACCCTATACATGTGTCTTCTAGCTAAAACACCCCTTATTTACCATTAGAAACTCCTATGAGATTCCTAGAACTAACAAAACTATGGGATAAGCTATAATGCTTGTTTCTTACTTTGATTTGCTTCTACCCTTTTCTTGAACATCTCAATGTAGTTGTAAGAGATTCACCGTCTTTGACTACACCTCAACACTTCGATTCACTCTTATTTGCATCCTAACGGTTCATAACTCCGTTTATATGTGATTCAACTTGAAAATGGCCAAATCCTTGTCAATGAAATCATTGATTCTTCATATTCACATCAATAGGTGTTGTTTAAGCCTCAATATGTTTCTTCTTGCTACAACGCCCCTTATTCACTATTAGAAACTCCTGTGAGATTCCTAGAACTAACAAAACTATAGGATAAGTTATAATGCTTAATTCTTACTTTGATTTGCTTCTACACCATTCTTGAACATCTCAAAGCAGTTGTAAGAGATTCACCACCTTTGACTACACTTCAACACTTCGATTTACTCCTATTTGCATCTTGAAGGTTCGTAACTCCGTTTATAGGTGATTCACCTTGAAAATGCCCAAATCCTTGTCAATGAAACCATTGATTCTTCATATTCACATCAATAAGTGTTGTTTAAACTTCCATATGTGTCTTCTTGCTAAAACGCCCCTTATTCACCATTAGAAACTCCTATGAGATTCTTAGAACTAACAGAAGTATTGGATAAGCTATAATGCTTGTTTCTTACTTTGATTTGCTTCTACACCTTTTTTGAACGTCTCAAAGCAGTTGTAAGAGATTCACCGACGTTTGACTACACTTCAACACTTCGATTCACTCTTATTTGCATCCTGAAGGTTCATAACTCCGTTTAAGGTGAATTAGGTTGAAAATGACCAAATCCTTGTCAATGAAACCATTGATTCTTCTCATTCACATCAATAGGTGTTGTTTAACCCTCCATATGTGTCTTTTATCTAAAACGCCCCTTATTTACCATTAGAAACTCCTATGAGATTCCTAGAACTAACAAAACTATGGGATAAGCTATAATGCTTGTTTCTTACTTTGATTTGCTTCTACCCCTTTCTTGAACATCTCAATGTGGTTGTAAGAGATTCACCGCCTTTGACTACACTTCAACACTTCGATTCACTCTTATTTGCATCCTGAAGGTTCATAACTCCGTTTAATGTGAATTAGGTTAAAAATGGCCAAATCCTTGTCAATGAAACCATTGATTCTTCATATTCACATCAATAGGTGTTGTTTAACCCTATACATGTGTCTTCTTGCTACAATGCCCCTTATTTACCATTAGAAACTCCTATGAGATTCCTAGAACTAACAGAATTATGGGATAAGCTATAATGCTTGTTTCTTACTTTGATTTTCTTCTACACCTTTCGTGAATATCTCAAAGCAGTTGTAAGAGATTCACCGCCCTTTGACTACACTTCAACACTTCGATTTACTCTTATGTGCATCCTGAAGGTTCGTAACTCCGTTTATAGGTGATTCAACTTGAAAATGCCCAAATCCTTGTCAATAAAACCATTGATTCTTCATATTCACATCAATAGGTGTTGTTTAACCCTATACATGTGTCTTCTTTCTACAATGCCCCTTATTTACCATTAGAAACTCCTATGAGATTTCTAGAACTAACAGAATTATGGGATAAGCTATAACGCTTGTTTCTTACTTTGATTTTCTTCTACACCTTTCTTGAACATCTCAAAGCAGTTGTAAGAGATTCACCGCCTTTGACTACATTTCAACACTTCGATTCCCTCTTATTTGCATCCTGAAGGTTCATAACTCCGTTTATAGGTGATTCAACTTGAAAATGGCCAAATTCTTGTTAATGAAACATTTGATTCTTCATATTCACATCAATAGGTGTTGTTTAACCCTGCATATGTGTCTTCTAGCTAAAACGCCCCTTATTCACCATTAGACACTCCTATGAGATTCCTAGAACTAACAAAACTATGGGATAAGCTATAATGCTTGTTTCTTACTTTGATTTGCTTCTACCCCTTTCTTGAACATCTCAATGTAGTTGTAAGAGATTCACCGTCTTTGACTACACCTCAACACTTCGATTCACTCTTATTTGCATCCTAACGGTTCATAACTCCGTTTATATGTGATTCAACTTGAAAATGGCCAAATCCTTGTCAATGAAATCATTGATTCTTCATATTCACATCAATAGGTGTTGTTTAAGCCTCAATATGTTTCTTCTTGCTACAACGCCCCTTATTCACCATTAGAAACTCTTGTGAGATTCCTAGAACTAACAAAACTATAGGATAAGTTATAATGCTTAATTCTTACTTTGATTTGCTTCTACACCTTTCTTGAACATCTCAAAGCAGTTGTAAGAGATTCACCGCCTTTGACTACACTTCAACACTTCGATTTACTCCTATTTGCATCTTGAAGGTTCGTAACTCCGTTTATAGGTGATTCACCTTGAAAATGCCCAAATCCTTGTCAATGAAACCATTGATTCTTCATATTCACATCAATAAGTGTTGTTTAAACTTCCATATGTGTCTTCTTGCTAAAACGCCCCTTATTCACCATTAGAAACTCCTATGAGATTCTTAGAACTAACAGAAGTATTGGATAAGCTATAATGCTTGTTTCTTACTTTGATTTGCTTCTACACCTTTTTTGAACGTCTCAAAGCAGTTGTAAGAGAATCACCGACGTTGACTACACTTCAACACTTCGATTCACTCTTATTTGCATCCTGAAGGTTCATAACTCCGTTTAAGGTGAATTAGGTTGAAAATGACCAAATCCTTGTCAATGAAACCAATGATTCTTCTCATTCACATCAATAGGTGTTGTTTAACCCTCCATATGTGTCTTTTATCTAAAACGCCCCTTATTTACCATTAGAAACTCCTATGAGATTCCTAGAACTAACAAAACTATGGGATAAGCTATAATGCTTGTTTCTTACTTTGATTTGCTTCTACCCCTTTTTTTAACATCTCAATGTAGTTGTAAGAGATTCACCGCCTTTGACTACACTTCAACACTTCGATTCACTCTTATTTGAATCCTGAAGGTTCATAACTCCGTTTAATGTGAATTAGGTTGAAAAACGCCAAATCCTTGTCAATGAAACCATTGATTCTTCATATTCACATCAATAGGTGTTGTTTAACCCTATACATGTGTCTTCTTGCTACAATGCCCCTTATTTACCATTAGAAACTCCTATGAGATTCCTAGAACTAACAGAATTATGGGATAAGCTATAATGCTTGTTTCTTACTTTGATTTTCTTCTACACCTTTCGTGAACATCTCAAAGCAGTTGTAAGAGATTCACCGCCCTTTGACTACACTTCAACACTTCGATTTACTCTTATGTGCATCCTGAAGGTTCGTAACTCCGTTTATAGGTGATTCAACTTGAAAATGCCCAAATCCTTGTCAATAAAACCATTGATTCTTCATATTCACATCAATAGGTGTTGTTTAACCCTATACATGTGTCTTCTTTCTACAATGCCCCTTATTTACCATTAGAAACTCCTATGAGATTTCTAGAACTAACAGAATTATGGGATAAGCTATAATGCTTGTTTCTTACTTTGATTTTCTTCTACACCTTTCTTGAACATCTCAAAGCAGTTGTAAGAGATTCACCGCCTTTGACTACATTTCAACACTTCGATTCCCTCTTATTTGCATCCTGAAGGTTCATAACTCCGTTTATAGGTGATTCAACTTGAAAATGGCCAAATTCTTGTTAATGAAACATTTGATTCTTCATATTCACATCAATAGGTGTTGTTTAACCCTGCATATGTGTCTTCTAGCTAAAACGCCCCTTATTCACCATTAGAAACTCCTATGAGATTCCTAGAACTAACAGAACTAGGGCATAAGCTATATTGGCTGTTTCTTACTTTGATTTACTTCTACACCTTTCTTGAACATCTCAATGTAGTTGTAAGAGATTCACCGCCTTAGACTACACTTCAACACTTCGATTCACTCTTATTTGCATCCTAACGGTTCATAACTCCGTTTATATGTGATTCAACTTGAAAATGGCCAAATCCTTGTCAATGAAATCATTGATTCTTCATATTCACATCAATAGGTGTTGTTTAAGCCTCAATATGTTTCTTCTTGCTACAACGCCCCTTATTCACTATTAGAAACTCCTGTGAGATTCCTAGAACTAACAAAACTATAGGATAAGTTATAATGCTTAATTCTTACTTTGATTTGCTTCTACACCATTCTTGAACATCTCAAAGCAGTTGTAAGAGATTCACCACCTTTGACTACACTTCAACACTTCGATTTACTCCTATTTGCATCTTGAAGGTTCGTAACTCCGTTTATAGGTGATTCACCTTGAAAATGCCCAAATCCTTGTCAATGAAACCATTGATTCTTCATATTCACATCAATAAGTGTTGTTTAAACTTCCATATGTGTCTTCTTGCTAAAACGCCCCTTATTCACCATTAGAAACTCCTATGAGATTCTTAGAACTAACAGAAGTATTGGATAAGCTATAATGCTTGTTTCTTACTTTGATTTGCTTCTACACCTTTTTTGAACGTCTCAAAGCAGTTGTAAGAGATTCACCGACGTTGACTACACTTCAACACTTCGATTCACTCTTATTTGCATCCTGAAGGTTCATAACTCCGTTTAAGGTGAATTAGGTTGAAAATGACCAAATCCTTGTCAATGAAACCATTGATTCTTCTCATTCACATCAATAGGTGTTGTTTAACCCTCCATATGTGTCTTTTATCTAAAACGCCCCTTATTTACCATTAGAAACTCCTATGAGATTCCTAGAACTAACAAAACTATGGGATAAGCTATAATGCTTGTTTCTTACTTTGATTTGCTTCTACCCCTTTTTTGAACATCTCAATGTAGTTGTAAGAGATTCACCACCTTTGACTACACTTCAACACTTCGATTCACTCTTATTTGAATCCTGAAGGTTCATAACTCCGTTTAATATGAATTAGGTTGAAAATGGCCAAATCCTTGTCAATGAAACCATTGATTCTTCATATTCACATCAATAGGTGTTGTTTAACCCTATACATGTGTCTTCTTGCTACAATGCCCCTTATTTACCATTAGAAACTCCTATGAGATTCCTAGAACTAACAGAATTATGGGATAAGCTATAATGCTTGTTTCTTACTTTGATTTTCTTCTACACCTTTCGTGAACATCTCAAAGCAGTTGTAAGAGATTCACCGCCCTTTGACTACACTTCAACACTTCGATTTACTCTTATGTGCATCCTGAAGGTTCGTAACTCCGTTTATAGGTGATTCAACTTGAAAATGCCCAAATCCTTGTCAATAAAACCATTGATTCTTCATATTCACATCAATAGGTGTTGTTTAACCCTATACATGTGTCTTCTTTCTACAATGCCCCTTATTTACCATTAGAAACTCCTATGAGATTTCTAGAACTAACAGAATTATGGGATAAGCTATAATGCTTGTTTCTTACTTTGATTTTCTTCTACAACTTTCTTGAACATCTCAAAGCAGTTGTAAGAGATTCACCGCCTTTGACTACATTTCAACACTTCGATTCCCTCTTATTTGCATCCTGAAGGTACATAACTCCGTTTATAGGTGATTCAACTTGAAAATGGCCAAATTCTTGTTAATGAAACATTTGATTCTTCATATTCACATCAATAGGTGTTGTTTAACCCTGCATATGTGTCTTCTAGCTAAAACGCCCCTTATTCACCATTAGAAACTCCTATGAGATTCCTAGAACTAACAAAACTATGGGATAAGCTATAATGCTTGTTTCTTACTTTGATTTGCTTCTACCCTTTTCTTGAACATCTCAATGTAGTTGTAAGAGATTCACCGTCTTTGACTACACCTCAACACTTCGATTCACTCTTATTTGCATCCTAACGGTTCATAACTCCGTTTATATGTGATTCAACTTGAAAATGGCCAAATCCTTGTCAATGAAATCATTGATTCTTCATATTCACATCAATAGGTGTTGTTTAAGCCTCAATATGTTTCTTCTTGCTACAACGCCCCTTATTCACTATTAGAAACTCCTGTGAGATTCCTAGAACTAACAAAACTATAGGATAAGTTATAATGCTTAATTCTTACTTTGATTTGCTTCTACACCATTCTTGAACATCTCAAAGCAGTTTTAAGAGATTCACCACCCTTTGACTACACTTCAACACTTCGATTTACTCCTATTTGCATCTTGAAGGTTCGTAACTCCGTTTATAGGTGATTCACCTTGAAAATGCCCAAATCCTTGTCAATGAAACCATTGATTCTTCATATTCACATCAATAAGTGTTGTTTAAACTTCCATATGTGTCTTCTTGCTAAAACGCCCCTTATTCACCATTAGAAACTCCTATGAGATTCTTAGAACTAATGAAGTATTGGATAAGTCTATAATGCTTGTTTCTTACTTTGATTTGCTTCTACACCTTTTTTGAACGTCTCAAAGCAGTTGTAAGAGATTCACCGACGTTGACTACACTTCAACACTTCGATTCACTCTTATTTGCATCCTGAAGGTTCATAACTCCGTTTAAGGTGAATTAGGTTGAAAATGACCAAATCCTTGTCAATGAAACCATTGATTCTTCTCATTCACATCAATAGGTGTTGTTTAACCCTCCATATGTGTCTTTTATCTAAAACGCCCCTTATTTACCATTAGAAACTCCTATGAGATTCCTAGAACTAACAAAACTATGGGATAAGCTATAATGCTTGTTTCTTACTTTGATTTGCTTCTACCCTTTTTTTTAACATCTCAATGTAGTTGTAAGAGATTCACCGCCTTTGACTACACTTCAACACTTCGATTCACTCTTATTTGAATCCTGAAGGTTCATAACTCCGTTTAATGTGAATTAGGTTGAAAAACGCCAAATCCTTGTCAATGAAACCATTGATTCTTCATATTCACATCAATAGGTGTTGTTTAACCCTATACATGTGTCTTCTTGCTACAATGCCCCTTATTTACCATTAGAAACTCCTATGAGATTCCTAGAACTAACAGAATTATGGGATAAGCTATAATGCTTGTTTCTTACTTTGATTTTCTTCTACACCTTTCGTGAATATCTCAAAGCAGTTGTAAGAGATTCACCGCCCTTTGACTACACTTCAACACTTCGATTTACTCTTATGTGCATCCTGAAGGTTCGTAACTCCGTTTATAGGTGATTCAACTTGAAAATGCCCAAATCCTTGTCAATAAAACCATTGATTCTTCATATTCACATCAATAGGTGTTGTTTAACCCTATACATGTGTCTTCTTTCTACAATGCCCCTTATTTACCATTAGAAACTCCTATGAGATTTCTAGAACTAACAGAATTATGGGATAAGCTATAATGCTTGTTTCTTACTTTGATTTTCTTCTACACCTTTCTTGAACATCTCAAAGCATTGTAAGAGATTCACCGCCTTTGACTACATTTCAACACTTCGATTCCCTCTTATTTGCATCCTGAAGGTTCATAACTCCGTTTATAGGTGATTCAACTTGAAAATGGCCAAATTCTTGTTAATGAAACATTTGATTCTTCATATTCACATCAATAGGTGTTGTTTAACCCTGCATATGTGTCTTCTAGCTAAAACGCCCCTTATTCACCATTAGACACTCCTATGAGATTCCTAGAACTAACAAAACTATGGGATAAGCTATAATGCTTGTTTCTTACTTTGATTTGCTTCTACCCCTTTCTTGAACATCTCAATGTAGTTGTAAGAGATTCACCGTCTTTGACTACACCTCAACACTTCGATTCACTCTTATTTGCATCCTAACGGTTCATAACTCCGTTTATATGTGATTCAACTTGAAAATGGCCAAATCCTTGTCAATGAAATCATTGATTCTTCATATTCACATCAATAGGTGTTGTTTAAGCCTCAATATGTTTCTTCTTGCTACAACGCCCCTTATTCACCATTAGAAACTCCTGTGAGATTCCTAGAACTAACAAAACTATAGGATAAGTTATAATGCTTAATTCTTACTTTGATTTGCTTCTACACCATTCTTGAACATCTCAAAGCAGTTGTAAGAGATTCACCGCCTTTGACTACACTTCAACACTTTGATTCACTCTTATTTACATCTTCAAGGTTCATAACTCCGCTTATAGGTGATTCACCTTGAAAATGCCCAAATCCTTGTCAATGAAACCATTGATTCTTCATATTCACATCAATAAGTGTTGTTTAAACTTCCATATGGGTCTTCTTGCTACAACGCCCCTTATTCAGCATTAGACGCTCCTCTCCGATTCTTAGAACTAACAGAAGTATTGGATAAGCTTATAATGCTTGTTTCTTACTTTGATTTTTTCTACACCTTTTTTGAACGTCTCAAAGCAGTAGTAAGAGAATCACCGACGTTGACTACACTTCAACACTTCGATTCACTCTTATTTGCATCCTGAAGGTTCATAACTCCGTTTAAGGTGAATTAGGTTGAAAATGACCAAATCCTTGTCAATGAAACCATTGATTCTTCTCATTCACATCAATAGGTGTTGTTTAACCCTCCATATGTGTCTTTTATCTAAAACGCCCCTTATTTACCATTAGAAACTCCTATGAGATTCCTAGAACTAACAAAACTATGGGATAAGCTATAATGCTTGTTTCTTACTTTGATTTGCTTCTACCCCTTTTTTTAACATCTCAATGTAGTTGTAAGAGATTCACCGCCTTTGACTACACTTCAACACTTCGATTCACCTTTATTTGCATCTTGAAGGTTCATAACTCCGTTTTAATATGAATTAGGTTAAAAATTGCCAAATCCTTGTTAATGAAACCATTGATTCTTCATATTCACATCAATAGGTGTTGTTTAACCTTATACATGTGTCTTCTTGCTATAATGCCCCTTATTTACCATTAGAAACTCCTATGAGATTCCTAGAACTAACATAATTATGGGATAAGCTATAATGCTTGTTTCTTACTTTGATTTTCTTCTACACCTTTCTTGAACATCTCAAAGCAGTTGTAAGAGATTCACTGCCTTTGACTAGACTTCAACACTTCGATTTACTCTTATTTGCATCCTGAAGGTTCGTAACTCCGTTTATAGGTGATTCAACTTGAAAATGCCAAAATCCTTGTCAATGAAACCATTGATTCTTCATATTCACATCAATAGGTGTTGTTTTACCGTATACATGTGTCTTCTTGCTACAATGCCCCTTATTTACCATTAGAAACTCCTATGAGATTCCTAGAACTAACAGAATTATGGGATAAGCTATAATGCTTGTTTCTTACTTTGATTTTCTTCTACACCTTTCTTGAACATCTCAAAGCAGTTGTAAGAGATTCACCGCCTTTGACTACATTTCAACACTTCGATTCCCTCTTATTTGCATCCTGAAGGTTCATAACTCCGTTTATAGGTGATTCAACTTGAAAATGGCCAAATTCTTGTTAATGAAACATTTGATTCTTCATATTCACATCAATAGGTGTTGTTTAACCCTGCATATGTGTCTTCTAGCTACAACTCCCAAATTCACCATTAGAAACTCCTATGAGATTCCTAGAACTAACAAAACTATGGGATAAGTTTATAATGCTTGTTTCTTACTTTGATTTGCTTTTACCCCTTTCTTGAACATCTCAATGTAGTAAGAGATTCACCGCCTTTTGACTACACCTCAACACTTCGATTCACTCTTATTTGCATCCTAACGGTTCATAACTCCGTTTTATAGGTGATTTAACTTGAAAATGGCTAAATCCTTGTTAATGAATCATTTGATTCTTCATATTCACATCAATTGGTGTTGTTTAAGCCTCAATATGTTTCTTCTTGCTACAACGCCCCTTATTCACCATTAGAAACTCCTGTGAGATTCCTAGAACTAACAAAACTATAGGATAAGCTATAATGCTTAATTCTTACTTTGATTTGCTTCTACACCTTTCTTGAACATCTCAAAGCAGTTGTAAGAGATTCACCACCTTTGACTACACTTTAACACTTTGATTTACTCTTATTTGCATCCTGAAGGTTCGTAACTCCGTTTATAGGTTATTCAACTTGAAAATGCCCAAATCCTTGTCAATGAAACCATTGATTCTTCATATTCACATCAATATGTGTTGTTTAAGCTTCCATATGTGTCTTCTTGCTAAAACGCCCCTTATTCACCATTAGAAACTCCTATGAGATTCTTAGAACTAACAAAACTATGGGATAAGCTATAATACTTGTTTCTTACTTTGATTTGCTTTTACACCTTTTTTGAACGGCTCAAAGCAGGTGTAAGAGAATCACCGACGTTGACTACACTTCAACACTTCGATTCTCTCTTATTGGCATCCGCAAGGTGTCTAACTCCGTTTAGGGGGAATTAGGTTGAAAATGACCAAATCCTTGTCAATGAAACCATTGATTCTTCTCATTCACATCAATAGGTGTTGTTTAACCCTCCATATGTGTCTTTTATCTAAAACGCCCCTTATTTACCATTAGAAACTCCTATGAGATTCCTAGAACTAACAAAACTATGGGATAAGCTATAATGCTTGTTTCTTACTTTGATTTGCTTCTACCCCTTTTTTTAACATCTCAATGTAGTTGTAAGAGATTCACCGCCTTTGACTACACTTCAACACTTCGATTCACTCTTATTTGAATCCTGAAGGTTCATAACTCCGTTTAATGTGAATTAGGTTGAAAAACGCCAAATCCTTGTCAATGAAACCATTGATTCTTCATATTCACATCAATAGGTGTTGTTTAACCCTATACATGTGTCTTCTTGGTACAACTCCCAAATTCACCATTAGAAACTCCTATGAGATTCCTAGAACTAACAGAATTATGGGATAAGCTATAATGCTTGTTTCTTACTTTGATTTTCTTCTACACCTTTCGTGAACATCTCAAAGCAATTGTAAGAGATTCACGCCCTTTGACTACACTTCAACACTTCGATTCACTCCTATGTGCATCCTGAAGGTTCATAACTCCGCTTATATAGTGATTCAACTTGAAAATGCCCAAATCCTTGTCAATAAAACCATTGATTCTTCATATTCACATCAATAGGTGTTGTTTAACCCTATACATGTGTCTTCTTTCTACAATGCCCCTTATTTACCATTAGAAACTCCTATGAGATTTCTAGAACTAACAGAATTATGGGATAAGTTTATAATGCTTGTTTCTTACTTTGATTTTCTTCCTACACCTTTCTTGAACATCTCAAAGCAGTTGTAAGAGATTCACCGCTTTTGACTACATTTCAACACTTCGATTCCTCTTATTTGCATCCTCAAGGTTCATAACTCCGCTTATAGGTGATTCAACTTGAAAATGGCCAAATTCTTGTTAATGAAACCTTTGATTCTTCATATTCACATCAATAGGTGTTGTTTAACCCTCATATGTGTCTTCTAGCTAAAACCCTTATTCACCATTAGAAACTCCTATGAGATTCTTAGAACTAACAAAACTATGGGATAAGCTATAATGCTTGTTTCTTACTTTGATTTGCTTCTACCCCTTTCTTGAACATCTCAATGTAGTTGTAAGAGATTCACCGTCTTTGACTACACCTCAACACTTCGATTCACTCTTATTTGCATCCTAACGTTCATAACTCCGTTTATATGTGATTCAACTTGAAAATGGCCAAATCCTTGTCAATGAAATCATTGATTCTTCATATTCACATCAATAGGTGTTGTTTAAGCCTCAATATGTTTCTTCTTGCTACAACGCCCCTTATTCACCATTAGAAACTCTTGTGAGATTCCTAGAACTAACAAAACTATAGGATAAGTTATAATGCTTAATTCTTACTTTGATTTGCTTCTACACCTTTCTTGAACATCTCAAAGCAGTTGTAAGAGATTCACCGCCTTTGACTACAGTTCAACACTTCGATTTACTCTTATTTGCATCTTGAAGGTTCATAATTCCGTTTATAGGTGAATCAGCTTGAAAATGGCCAAATCCTTGTCAATGAAACCATTGATTCTTCATATTCACATCAATAAGTGTTGTTTAAACTTCCATATGTGTCTTCTTGCTAAAACGCCCCTTATTCACCATTAGAAACTCCTATGAGATTCCTAGAACTAAGTAACTATTGGATAAGCTATAATGCTTGTTTCTTACTTTGATTTGCTTCTACACCTTTTTTGAACGTCTCAAAGCAGTTGTAAGAGAATCACCGACGTTGACTACACTTCAACACTTCGATTCACTCTTATTTGCATCCTGAAGGTTCATAACTCCGTTTAAGGTGAATTAGGTTGAAAATGACCAAATCCTTGTCAATGAAACCATTGATTCTTCTCATTCACATCAATAGGTGTTGTTTAACCCTCCATATGTGTCTTTTATCTAAAACGCCCCTTATTTACCATTAGAAACTCCTATGAGATTCCTAGAACTAACAAAACTATGGGATAAGCTATAATGCTTGTTTCTTACTTTGATTTGCTTCTACCCCTTTTTTTAACATCTCAATGTAGTTGTAAGAGATTCACCGCTTTGACTACACTTCAACACTTTGATTCACTCTTATTTGAATCCTGAAGGTTCATAACTCCGCTTAATGTGAATTAGGTTGAAAAACGCCAAATCCTTGTCAATGAAACCATTGATTCTTCATATTCACATCAATAGGTGTTGTTTAACCCTATATATGTGTCTTCTTGCTACAATGCCCTTATTTACCATTAGAAACTCCTATGAGATTCCTAGAACTAACAGAATTATGGGATAAGCTTATAATGCTTGTTTCTTACTTTGATTTTTTCTACACCTTTCGTGAACATCTCAAAGCAGTTGTAAGAGATTCACCGCCTTTGACTACACTTCAACACTTCGATTTACTCTTATTTGCATCCTCAAGGTTCATAACTCCGCTTATAGGTGATTCAACTTGAAAATGCCCAAATCCTTGTCAATAAAACCATTGCTTCTTCATATTCACATCAATAGGTGTTGTTTAACCCTATATATGTCTTCTTTCTACAATGCCCCTTATTTACCATTAGAAACTCCTATGAGATTTCTAGAACTAACAGAATTATGGGATAAGCTATAATGCTTGTTTCTTACTTTGATTTTCTTCTACACCTTTCTTGAACATCTCAAAGCAGTTGTAAGAGATTCACCGCCTTTGACTACATTTCAACACTTCGATTCCCTCTTATTTGCATCCTGAAGGTTCATAACTCCGTTTATAGGTGATTCAACTTGAAAATGGCCAAATCCTTGTCAATGAAACCATTGATTCTTCATATTCACATCAATAGGTGTTGTTTAACCCTGCATATGTGTCTTCTAGCTAAAACGCCCCTTATTCACCATTAGAAACTCCTATGAGATTCCTAGAACTAACAAAACTATGGGATAAGCTATAATGCTTGTTTCTTACTTTGATTTGCTTCTACCCCTTTCTTGAATATCTCAATGTAGTTGTAAGAGATTCACCGCCTTTGACTACACTTCAACACTTCGATTCACTCTTATTTGCATCCTAACGGCTCATAACTCCGTTTATATGTGATTCAACTTGAAAATGGCCAAATCCTTGTCAATGAAATCATTGATTCTTCATATTCACATCAATAGGTGTTGTTTAAGCCTCAATATGTTTCTTCTTGCTACAACGCCCCTTATTCACCATTAGAAACTCCTGTGAGATTCCTAGAACTAACAGAACTATAGGATAAGCTATAATGCTTAATTCTTACTTTGATTTTCTTCTACACCTTTCTTGAACATCTGAAAGCAGTTGTAAGAGATTCACTGCCTTTGACTACATTTCAACACTTCGATTCCCTCTTATTTGCATCCTGAAGGTTCGTAACTCCGTTTATAGGTGATTCAACTTGAAAATGCCAAAATCCTTGTCAATGAAACCATTGATTCTTCATATTCACATCAATAGGTGTTGTTTAAACTTCCATATGTGTCTTCTTGCTAAAACGCCCTTATTCACCATTAGAAACTCCTATGAGATTCCTAGAACTAACAGAATTATGGGATAAGCTATAATGCTTGTTTCATACTTTGATTTGCTTCTACACCTTTCTTGAACATCTCAAAGCAGTTGTAAGAGATTCACCGACTTTGACTACACTTCAACATTTCGATTCACTCTTATTTGCATCTTGAAGTTTTATAACTCCGTTTAAGGTGAATTAGGTTGAAAATGGCCAAATCCTTGTCAATGAAACCATTGATTCTTCTCATTCACATCAATAGGTGTTGTTTAACCCTCCATATGTGTCTTTTAGCTAAAACACCCCTTATTTACCATTAGAAACTCCTATGAGATTCCTAGAACTAACAAAACTATGGGTTAAGCTATAATGCTTGTTTCTTACTTTGATTTGGTTCTACCCCTTTCTTGAACATCTCAATGTAGTTGTAAGAGATTCACCGCCTTAGACTACACTTCAACACTTCGATTCACTCTTATTTGCATCCTGAAGGTTCGTAACTCCGTTTAATGTGAATTAGGTTGAAAATGGGCAAATCCTCGTCAATGAAACCATTGATTCTTCATATTCACATCAATAGGTGTTGTTTAACCCTATACATGTGTCTTCTTGCTACAATGCCCCTTATTTACCATTATAAACTCCTATGAGATTACTAGAACTAACAGAATTATGGGATAAGCTATAATGCTTGTTTCTTACTTTGATTTTCTTCTACACCTTTCTTGAACATCTCAAAGCAGTTGTAATAGATTCACGGCCTTTGACTACACTTCAACACTTCTATTCACTCTTATTTGCATCCTGAAGGTTCATAACTCCGTTTATAGGTGATTCAACTTGAAAATGGCCAAATCCTTGTCAATGAAACCTTTGATTCTTCATATTCACATCAATAGGTGTTGTTTTACCGTATACATGTGTCTTCTTGCTACAATGCCCCTTATTTACCATTAGAAACTCCTATGAGATTCCTAGAACTAACAGAATTATGGGATAAGCTATAATGCTTGTTTCTTACTTTGATTTTCTTCTACACCTTTCTTGAACATCTCAAAGCAGTTGTAAGAGATTCACCGCCTTTGACTACATTTCAACACTTCGATTCCCTCTTATTTCCATCCTCAAGTTTCATACCTCCGTTTATAGGTGATTCAACTTGAAAATGGCCAAATTCTTGTTAATGAAACATTTGATTCTTCATATTCACATCAATAGGTGTTGTTTAACCCTGCATACGTGTCTCCTAGCTAAAACGCCTTTATTCACCATTAGAAACTCCTATGAGATTCCTAGAACTAACAAAACTATGGGATAAGCTATAATGCTTGTTTCTTACTTTGATTTGCTTCTACACCTTTCTTGAACATCTGAATGTAGTTGTAAGAGATTCACTTTTGACTACACTTCAACACTTCGATTCACTCTTATTTGCATCCTAACGGTTCATAACTCCGCTTATATGTGATTCAACTTGAAAATGGCCAAATCCTTGTCAATGAAATCATTGATTCTTCATATTCACATCAATAGGTGTTGTTTAAGCCTCAATATGTTTCTTCTTGCTACAACGCCCTTATTCACCATTAGAAACTCCCTATGAGATTCCTAGAACTAACAAAACTATAGGATAAGTTATAATGCTTAGTTCCTTACTTTGATTTGCTTCTACACCATTCTTGAACATCTCAAAGCAGTTGTAAGAGATTCACCGTCTTTGACTACACTTCAACACTTCGATTCACTCTTATTTGCATCCTGAAGGTTCAGAACTCCGTTTTTAGGTGATTCACCTTGAAAATGCCCAAATCCTTGTCAATGAAACCATTGATTCTTCATATTCACATCAATAGGTGTTGTTTAAACTTCCATATGTGTCTTCTTGCTAAAACGCCCTTATTCACCATTAGAAACTCCTATGAGCTTCTTAGAACTAACAAAACTATGGGTTAAGCTATAATGCTTGTTTCTTACTTTGATTTGGTTCTACCCCTTTCTTGAACATCTCAATGTAGTTGTAAGAGATTCACCGCCTTAGACTACACTTCAACACTTTGATTCACTCTTATTTGCATCCTGAAGGTTCGTAACTCCGTTTAATGTGAATTAGGTTGAAAATGGTCAAATCCTCGTCAATGAAACCATTGATTCTTCATATTCACATCAATAGGTGTTGTTTAACCCTCCATATGTGTCTTTTAGCTAAAACACCCCTTATTTACCATTAGAAACTCCTATGAGATTCCTAGAACTAACAAAACTATGGGTTAAGCTATAATGCTTGTTTCTTACTTTGATTTGCTTCTACCCCTTTCTTGAACATCTCAAAGCAGTTGTAAGAGATTCACCGACTTTGACTACACTTCAACACTTCGATTCACTCTTATTTGCATCCTGAAGGTTCGTAACTCCGCTTAAGGTGAATTAAGGTTGAAAATGCCAAATCCTTGTCAATGAAACCATTGATTCTTCATATTCACATCAATAGGTGTTGTTTAACCCTCCATATGTGTCTTCTAGCCACAACGCACCTTATTTACCATTAGAAACTCATATGAGATTCCTAGAACTAACAGAACTATGGGATAAGCTATAATGCTTGTTTCTTACTTTTATTTTCTTCTACACCTTTCTTGAACATCTCAAAGTAGTTGTAAGAGATTCACCGCCTTTGACTACACTTCAACACTTTGATTTAGTCTTCTTTGCATCCCGAAGGTTCATAACTCTGCTTATAGGTGAATTCAACTTGAAAATGCCAAATCCTTGTCAATGAAACCATTGATTCTTCATATTCACATCAATAGGTGTTGTTTAACCCTATACATGTGTCTTCTTTCTACAATGCCCTTATTTACCATTAGAAACTCCTATGAGATTTCTAGAACTAACAGAATTATGGGATAAGTTTATAATGCTTGTTTCTTACTTTGATTTTCTTCTACACCTTTCTTGAACATCTCAAAGCAGTTGTAAGAGATTCACCGCCTTTGACTACATTTCAACACTTCGATTCCTCTTATTTACATCCTGAAGGTTCATAACTCCGTTTATAGGTGGTTCAACTTGAAAATGGCCAAAGTCTTGTTAATGAAACCATTGATTCTTCATATTCACATCAATCGGTGTTGTTTAACCCTCCATATGTGTCTTCTAGCTAAAACGCCCTTATTCACCATTAGAAACTCCTATGAGATTCCTAGAACTAACAAAACTATGGGATAAGCTTATAATGCTTGTTTCTTACTTTGATTTGCTTTCCACCCTTTCTTGAACATCTCAAAGCATTGTAAGAGATTCACCGCTTTGACTACACTTCAACACTTCGATTCACTCTTATTTGCATCCTAACGGTTCATAACTCGCTTATATGTGATTCAACTTGAAAATGGCCAAATCCTTGTCAATGAAATCATTGATTCTTCATATTCACATCAATAGGTGTTGTTTAAGCCTCAATATGTTTCTTCTTGCTACAACGCCCCTTATTCACCATTAGAAACTCCTGTGAGATTCCTAGAACTAACAAAACTATAGGATAAGCTATAATGCTTAATTCTTACTTTGATTTGCTTCTACACCTTTCTTGAACATCTCAAAGCAGTTGTAAGAGATTCACCGCCTTTGACTACACTTCAACACTTCGATTTACTCTTATTTGCATCCTGAAGGTTCGTAACTCCGTTTATAGGTGATTCAACTTGAAAATGCCCAAATCCTTGTCAATGAAACCATTGATTCTTCATATTCACATCAATAGGTGTTGTTTAAGCTTCCATATGTGTCTTCTTGCTAAAACGCCCCTTATTCACCATTAGAAACTCCTATGAGATTCTTAGAACTAACAGAACTATTGGATAAGCTATAATGCTTGTTTCTTACTTTGATTTGCTTCTACACCTTTCTTGAACATCTCAAAGCAGTTGTAAGAGATTCACCGACTTTGACTACACTTCAACACTTCGATTCACTCTTATTTGCATCTTGAAGGTTCATAACTCCGTTTAAAGTGAATCAGGTTGAAAATGGCCAAATCCTTGTCAATAAAACCATTGATTCTTCATATTCACATCAATAGGTGTTGTTTAACCCTGCATATGTGTCTTCTAGCTACAACGCCCCTTATGTACCAGTAGAAACTCCTATGGGATTTCTAGAACTAACTAGAACCTATGGGATAAGCTATAATGCTTGTTTCTTACTTTAATTTTCTTCTACACCTTTCTTGAACATCTCAAAGCAGTTATAAGAGATTCACCGCCTTTGACTACATTTCAACCCTTCGATTCACTCTTATTTGCATCCTGAAGGTTCATAACTCCGTTTATAGGTGATTTAACTTGAAAATGGCCAAATCCTTGTCAATGAAACCATTGATTCTTCATATTCACATCAATAGGTGTTGTTTAAGCCTCTATATGTGTCATCTTGCTATAACGCCCCTTATTCACCATTAGAACCTCCTATGAGATTTTAAGAACTAACAAAACTATGGGATAAGCTATAATACTTGTTTCTTACTTTGATTTGCTTTTACACCTTTCTTGAACATCTCAAAGCATTTGTAAGAGATTCACTGACTTTGACTACACTTCAACACTTCGATTTACTCTTATTTGCATCCAGAAGGTTGAAAATGGCCAAATCCTTGTCAATGAAACCATTGATTCTTCATATTCACATCAATAGGTGTTGTTTAACCCTATACATGTGTCTTCTTGCTACAATGCCCCTTATTTACCATTAGAAACTCCTATGAGATTCCTAGAACTAACAGAACTATGGGATAAGCTATAATGCTTGTTTCTTACTTTAATTTTCTTCTACACCTTTCTTGAACATCTCAAAGCAGTTATAAGAGATTCACCGCCTTTGACTACATTTCAACACTTCGATTCACTCTTATTTGTATCTTGAAGGTTCATAACTCCGTTTATAGGTGATTTAACTTGAAAATGGCCAAATTCTTGTTAATGAATCTTTTGATTCTTCAGATTCACATCAATAGGTGTTGTTTAAACCTCAATATGTTTCTTCTTGCTACAACGCCCCTTATTCACCATTAGAAACTCCTATGAGATTCTTAGAACTAACAGAACTATTGGATAAGCTATAATGCTTGTTTCTTACTTTGATTTGCTTATACACCTTTCTTGAATATCTCAAAGCAATTGTAAGAGATTCACCGCCTTTGACTACACTTCAACACTTCGATTTACTCTTATTTGCATCCCGAAGGTTCGTAACTCCGTTTCTAGGTGATTCAACTTGAAAAGCCCAAATCCTTGTCAATGAAACCATTGATTCTTCTCATTCACATCAATAGGTGTTGTTTAACCCTCCATATGTGTCTTTTAGCTAAAACGCCCCTTATTTACCATTAGAAACTCCTATGAGATTCCTAGAACTAACAGAATTATGGGATAAGCTATAATCCTTTTTTCATACTTTGTTTTTCTTCTACACCTTTCTTGAACATCTCATAGCAGTTGTAAGAGATTCACCGCCTTTGACTACACTTCAACACTTCGATTCACTCTTATTTGCATCCTGAAGGTTCATAACTCTGTTTAAAGTGAATCAGGTTGAAAATGGCCAAATCCTTGTCAATGAAACCATTGATTCTTCATATTCACATCAATAGGTGTTGTTTAACCCTGCATATGTGTCTTCTAGCTACAATGCCCCTTATTTACCATTAGAAACTCCTATGGGATTCCTAGAACTAACAGAACTATGGGAAAAGCTATAATGCTTGTTTCTTACTTTAATTTTCTTCTACACCTTTCTTGAACATCTCAAAGCAGTTATAAGAGATTCACCGCCTACTACATTTCAACCCTTCGATTCACTCTTATTTGCATCCTAAGGTTCATAACTCCGCTTATAGGTGATTCAACTTGAAAATGGCCAAATTCTTGTTAATGAAACCATTGATTCTTCATATTCACATCAATAGGTGTTGTTAAAGGCTCAATATGTTTCTTCTTGCTACAACGCCTTATTCACCATTAGAAACTCCTGAGATTCCTAGAACTAACAAAACTATGGATAAGTTTATAATGCTTGTTTCTTACTTTGATTTGCTTCTACACCTTTCTTGAACATCTCAAAGCAGTTGTAAGAGATTCACCGCTTTGACTACACTTCAACACTTCGATTTACTCTTATTTGCATCCTCAAGGTTCAGAACTCCGCTTATAGGTGATTCAACTTGAAAATGCCCAACTCCTTGTCAATGAAACCATTGATTCTTCCTATTCACATCAATCGGTGTTGTTTAAGCTTCCACATGTGTCTTCTTGCTAAAACCCCCCTTCTTCACCATTAGAAACTCCTCTGAGATTCTTAGACCTAACTGTAACTATTGGATAAGCTATAATGCTTGTTTCTTACTTTGATTTGCTTCTACACCTTTCTTGAACATCTCAAAGCAGTTGTAAGAGATTCACCGACTTTGACTACACTTCAACACTTTGATTCACTCTTATTTGCATCTTGAAGGTTCATAACTCTGTTTAAGGTGAATTAAGTTGAAAATGACCAAATCCTTGTCAATGAAACCATTGATTCTTCTCATTCACATCAATAGGTGTTGTTTAACCCTCCATATGTGTCTTTTAGCTAAAACGCCCCTTATTTACCATTAGAAACTCCTATGAGATTCCTAGAACTAACAGAATTATGGGATAAGCTATAATGCTTGTTTCTTACTTTGATTTTCTTCTACACCTTTCTTGAAAATCTCAAAGCAGTTGTAAGAGATTCACCGCCTTTGACTACACTTCAACACTTTGATTCACTCTTATTTGCATCCTGAAGGTTCATAACTCCGTTTAAAGTGAATCAGGTTGAAAATGGCCAAATCCTTGTCAATGAAACCATTGATTCTTCATATTCACATCAATAGGTGTTGTTTAACCCTGCATATGTGTCTTCTAGCTACAATGCCCGTTATTTACCATTAGAAACTCTTATGGGATTCCTAGAACTAATTGAACTATGGGAAAAGCTATAATGCTTGTTTCTTACTTTAATTTTCTTCTACACCTTTCTTGAACTTCTCAAAGCAGTTATAAGAGATTCACCGCCTTTGACTACATTTCAACCCTTCGATTCACTCTTATTTGCATCCTGAATGTTCATAACTCCGTTTATAGGTGATTTAACTTGAAAATGGCCAAATTCTTGTTAATGAATCATTTGATTCTTCATATTCACATCAATTGGTGTTGTTTAAGCCTCAATATGTTTCTTCTTGCTACAACGCCCCTTATTCACCATTAGAAACTCCTATGAGATTTGTATGACTAACAAAACTATGGGATAAGCTATAATACTTGTTTCTTACTTTGATTTGCTTTTACACCTTTCTTGAACATCTCAAAGCATTTGTAAGAGATTCACTGACTTTGACTACACTTCAACACTTCGATTCACTCTTATTTGCATCCTGAAGGTTCATAACTCCGCTTATGCTGAATTAGGTTGAAAATGGCCAAATCAATAGTGTTCTTCATATTCTTCATGTTATAAGATTTGACTACACTTCAATGAAACCATTGATTCTTCATATTCACATCAATAGGTGTTGTTTAACCTTATACATGTATCTTCTTGGTACAATGCCCCGTATTTACCATTAGAAACTCCTAGGGGATTCCTAGAACTAGCAGAACTATGGGATAAGCTATAATGCTTGTTTCTTACTTTAATTTTCTTCTACACCTTTCTTGAACATCTCAAAGCAGTTATAAGAGATTCACCACCTTTGACTACACTTCAACACTCTGATTCACTCTTCTCTGACCCCTGACGGTTCGGATCTCCGCTTATCGCTGATTCAACTTGAAAATGCCCAAATCCTTGTCAATGAAACCATTGATTCTTCATATTCACATCAATAGGTGTTGTTTAAGCCGTCCATATGTGTCTTCTTGCGAAACTCTCCATATTCACCATTAGGAACTCCTATGAGATTCTTAGAACTAACAGAACTATTGGATAAGCTATAATCCTTGTTTCTTACTTTGATTTTCTTCTACACCTTTCTTGAACATCTCAAAGCAGTTGTAAGAGATTCACCGACTTTGACTACACTTCAACACTTCGATTCACTCTTATTTGCATCTTCAAGGTTCATAACTCCGTTTAAGGTGAATTAGGTTGAAAATGGCCAAATCCTTGTCAATGAAACCATTGATTCTTCTCATTCACATCAATAGGTGTTGTTTAACCCTCCATATGTGTCTTTTAGCTAAAACTCCCAAATTCACCAATAGAAACTCCTATGAGATTCAAAGAACTATATGAACTATGGGATAAGCTATAATGCTTGTTTCATACTTTGATTTTCTTCTACACCTTTCTTGAACATCTCAAAGCAGTTATAAGAGATTCACCGCCTTTGACTACATTTCAACACTTCGATTCACTCTTATTTGTATCTTGAAGGTTCATAACTCCATTTATAGGTGATTTAACTTGAAAATGGCCAAATCCTTGTCAATGAAACCATTGATTCTTCATATTCACATCAATAGGTGTTGTTTAAGCCTTAATATGTTTGTTCTTCTACAACGCCTCTTATTCACCATTAGAAACTCCTATGAGATTCCTAGAACTAACTAGAACTATGGGATAAGCTATAATCCTTGTTTCTTACTTTGATTTCTTTTTTTTACACCTTTCTTGAACATCTCAAAGCAGTTGTAAGAGATTCACCGACTTTGACACTTCAACATTTGAATTCACTCTTCTTTGCATCCTGAAGGTTCATAACTCCGCTTTCAGGCGAATCAGCTTGAAAACGGCCAAACCCTTGTCAATGAAACCATTGATTCTTCATATTCACATCAATACGTGTTGTGTAAGCCTCATATGTTTCTTCGTGCTACAATGCCCCTTATTTACCATTAGAAACTCCTATGAGATTCCTAGAACTAACAGAACTATGGGATAAGCTATAATGCTTGTTTCTTACTTTGATTTTCTTTACACCTTTCTTGAACATCTCAAAGCAGCTTGTAAGAGATTCACCGCTTTGACTACATTTCAACACTTCGATTCACTCTTATTTGCATCCTAAAGGTTCATAACTCGCTTATAGGTGATTCAACTTGAAAATGGCCAAAGCCTTATGAATGAAACCATTGATTCTTCATATTTACATCAATACGTGTTGTTTAACCCTCAATATATTTGTTCTTGGTACAACGCCCCCTATTCACCATTACAAACACCTATGAGATTCCTATGACTAACAGAACTATGGGATAAGCTATAATGCTTGTTTCTTACTTTGATTTGCTTCTACACCTTTCTTGAACATCTCAAAGCAGTTGTAAGAGATTCACCGCCTTTGACTACACTTCAACACTTCGAGTCACTCTTATTTGCATCCTGAAGGTTCATAACTCCGTTTATAAGTGATTCAACTTGAAAATGGCCAAATCCTTGTCAATGAAACCATTGATTCTTCATATTCACATCAATAGGTGTTGTTTAAACTTCCATATGTGTTTTCTTGCTACAACGCCCCTTATTCACCATTAGAAACTCCTATGAGATTCTTAGAACTAACGGAACTATGGGATAAGCTATAATGCTTGTTTCTTACTTTGATTTTTTTCTACCCCTTTCTTGAACATCTCAAAGCAGTTGTAAGAGATTCACCGCCTTTGACTACACTTCACCACTTCGANTCACTNTTATTTGCANCNTGAAGGTTCATANCTCCGCTTAAAGGTGAATCAGCTTGAAAATGGCCAAATCCTTGTCAATGAAACCATTGATTCTTCATATTCAGATCAATAGGTGTTGTTTAACCCTCGATATGTGTCTTCTACAAAACCCCTTATTTACCATTAGAAACTCCTATGGGATTCCTAAGAACTAACAGAACTATGGGATAAGTTTATAATGCTTGTTTCTTACTTTTGATTTTCTTTTTACACCTTTCTTGAACATCTCAAAGCATGTTAAGAGATTCACCGCCTTGACTACATTTCAACACTTCGATTCACTCTTATTTGCATCCTAACGGTTCATAACTCGCTTTTATATGTGATTCAACTTGAAAATGGCCAAACCTTGTCAATGAAATCATTGATTCTTCATATTCACATCAATAGGTGTTGTTTAAGCCTCAATATGTTTCTTCTTGCTACAACGCCTTATTCACCATTAGAAACTCCCTGTGAGATTCCTAGAACTAACAGAACTATAGGATAAGCTTATAATGCTTAATTTTTACTTTGATTTGCCTTCTACACCTTTCTTGAACATCTCAAAGCAGTTGAAAGAGATTCACCGCTTTTGACTACACTTCAACACTTCGATTCACTCTTATTTGCATCCTGAAGGTTCAGAACTCCGCTTATAGGTGATTCAACTTGAAAAATGGCCAAATCCTTGTCAATGAAACCATTGATTCTTCATATTCACATCAATAGGTGTTGTTTAAGCTTCCATATGTGTCTTCTGTTAAAACGCCCTTATTCACCATTAGAAACTCCTATGAGATTCTTAGAACTAACAGAACATTATTGGATAAGCTGTAATGCTTGTTTCTTACTTTGATTTGCTTATACACCTTTCTTGAACATCTCAAAGCAGTTTAATAGATTCACCTACTTTGACTACACTTCAACACTTTGATTCACTCTTATTTGCATCCTGAAGGTTCATAACTCCGTTTAAGGTGAATTAGGTTGAAAATGGCCAAATCCTTGTCAATGAAACCATTGATTCTTCTCATTCACATCAATAGGTGTTGTTTAACCCTCCATATGTGTCTTTTAGCTAAAACACCCCTTATTTACCATTAGAAACTCCTATGAGATTCCTAGAACTAACAAAACTATGGGTTAAGTTTATAATCCTTTTTTCATACTTTGATTTTTTCTACACCTTTCTTGAACATCTCATAGCAGTTGTAAGAGATTCACCGCCTTTGACTACACTTCAACACTTCGATTCACTCTTATTTGCATCCTAACGGTTCATAACTCCGTTTAATAAGTGAATCAGGCTGAAAATGCCCAAATCCTGGTCAATGAAACCATTGATTCTTCATATTCACATCAATAGGTGTAGTTTAAGCTTCCATATGTGTCTTCTTGCTAAAACGCCCATTATTCACCATTAGTAACTCCTGTGAGATTCTTAGAACTAACAGAACTTTGGATAAGCTATAATGCTTGTTTCTTACTTTGATTTGCTTATACACCTTTCTTGAATATCTCAAAGCAGTTGTAAGAGATTCACCGACTTTGACTACACTTCAACCTTTCGATTCACTCTTATTTGCATCCTAACGGTTCATAACTCCGTTTATATGTGATTCAACTTGAAAATGGCCAAATCCTTGTCAATGAAATCATTGATTCTTCATATTCACATCAATAGGTGTTGTTTAAGCCTCAATATATTTCTTCTTGCTACAACGCCCCTTATTCACCATTAGAAACTCCTGTGAGATTCCTAGAACTAACAGAACTATAGGATAAGCTATAATGCTTAATTCTTACTTTGATTTGCTTCTACACCTTTCTTGAACATCTCAAAGCAGTTGTAAGAGATTCACCGCCTTTGACTACATTTCAACACTTCGATTCCCTCTTATTTGCATCCTGAAGGTTCGTAACTCCGTTTCTAGGTGATTCAACTTGAACATGCCCAAATCCTTGTCAATGAAACCATTGATTCTTCATATTCTACTCAATAGGTGTTGTTTAAGCTGCCATATGTGTCTTCTGGCTAAAACGCCCCTTATTCGCCATTAGAAACTCCTATGACATTCTTAGAACTAACAGAACTATGGGATAAGCGAGAATGCTTGTTTCTTACTTTAATTTTCCTTTACACCTTTCTTGAACATCTCAAAGCAGCTTATAAGAGATTCACCGCTTTGACTACATTTCAACACTTCGATTCACTCTTATTTGCATCCTAATGGTTCATAACTCCGCTTATATGTGATTCAACTTGAAAATGGCCAAATCCTGGTCAATGAAATCATTGATTCTTCCTATTCACATCAATAGGTGTTGTTTAAGCCTCAATAGGTTTCTTCTTGCTGCAACGCCCCTTATTCACCATTAGAAACTGCTATGAGATTCCTAGAACAAACAGAACTATAGGATAAGCTGTAGTGCTTATTTTCTACTTTGATTTTCTTCTACACCTTTCTTGAACATCTGAAAGCAGTTGTAAGAGATTCACTGCCTTTGACTACATTTCAACACTTCGATTCCCTCTTATTTGCATCCTGAAGGTTTGTAACTCCGTTTATAGGTGATTCAACTTGAAAATGCCAAAATCCTTGTCAATGAAACCATTGATTCTTCATATTCACATCAATAGGTGTGGTTTAAGCTCCATATGTGTTTTCTTGCTACAACGCCCCTTCTTCACCATTAGAAACTCCTATGAGATTCTTAGAACTAACGGAACTATGGGATAAGCTATAATGCTTGTTTCTTACTTTGATTTGCTTCTACACCTTTCTTGAACATCTCAAAGTAGTTGAAAGAGATTCACCGACTTTTACTACACTTCAACACTTCGATTCACTCTTATTTGCATCCTAAATGTTCATAACTCTGTTTAAGGTGAATTAGCTTGAAAATGACAAAAAACCTTGTCAATGAAACCATTGATTCTTCTCATTCACATCAATAGGTGTTGTTTAACCCTCCATATGTGTCTTTTAGCTAAAACGCCCCTTATTTACCATTAGAAACTCCTATGAGATTCCTAGAACTAACAGAATTATGGGATAAGCTATAATGCTTTTTTCATACTTTGATTTTCTTCTACACCTTTCTTGAACATCTAAAAGTAGTTGTAAGAGATTCACCGCCTTTGACTACATTTTAACACTTCGATTTACTCTTATTTGCATCCTGAAGGTTCGTAACTCCGTTTAAGGTGAATTAGGTTGAAAATGGCCAAATCCTTATCAATGAAACCATTGATTCTTCATATTCACATCAATAGGTGTTGTTTAACCCTATACATGTGTCTTCTTGCTACAATGCCCCTTATATACCATTAGAAACTCTTATGAGATTCCTAGAACTAACAGAATTATGGGATAAGCTATAATCCCATTTTCATACTGTGATTTTTTTCTACACCTTTCTTGAACATCTCAAAGCAGTTGTAAGAGATTCACCGCCTTTGACTACACTTCAACACTTCGATTCACTCTTATTTGCATCCTGAAGGTTCATAACTCTGTTTAAAGTGAATCAGGTTGAAAATGGCCAAATCCTTGTCAATGAAACCATTGATTCTTCATATTCACATCAATAGGTGTTGTTTAACCCTGCATATGTGTCTTCTAGCTACAACGCCCCTTATTTACCATTAGAAACTCCTAGGGGATTCCTAGAACTAACAGAACTATGGGATAAGCTATAATGCTTGTTTCTTACTTTAATTTTCTTCTACACCTATCTTGAACATCTCAAAGCAGTTATAAGAGATTCACCGCCTTTGACTACACTTCCACACATTGATTCACTCTTATTTGCATCCAAAGGTTCATAACTCCTTATATGTGATTCAACTTGAAAATGGCGAAATCCTTGTCAATGAAATCATTGATTCTTCATATTCACATCAATAGGTGTTGTTTAAGCCTCAATATGTTTCTTCGCTACAACGCCCCTTATTCACCATTAGAAACTCCTATGAGATTTCTATGAACTAACAAACACATGGATAAGCTATAATACTTGTTTCTTACTTTGATTTGCTTTTACACCTTTCTTGAACATCTCAAAGCAGTTGTAAAGAGATTCACCACTTTGACTACATTTCAACACTTTAGATTTCACTTATTTGCATCCTGAAGGTTCATAATCTGCTCATAAGTGATTCAACTTGAAAATGCCCAAATCCTTGTCAATGAAACCATTGATTCTTCATATTCACATCAATAGGTGTTTTTAACCCTATACATGTTTGTCTTGCTACAATGCCCCTTATTTTACCATTAGAAACTCTATGAGATTCCTAGAACTAACAGAATTATGGGATAAGCTATAATCCTTGTTTCATACTGTGATTTTCTTCTACACCTTTCTTGAACAACTCAAAGCAGTTGTAAGAGATTCACCGCTTTCTACTACACTTCAACACTTCGATTCACTCTTATTTGCATCCTGAAGGTTCATAACTCTCGCTTAAAGTGAATGCTGTCAAAATGGCCAAATCCTTGTCAATGAAACCATTGATTCTTCATATTCACATCAATAGGTGTTGTTTAACCCTCATATATGTGTCTTCTAGCTACAACACCCTTATTTACCATTAGAAACTCCTATGGGATTCCTAGAACTAACGGAACTATGGGATAAGCTATAATGCTTGTTTCTTACTTTAATTTTCTTTTACACCTTTCTTGAACATCTCAAAGCAGTTATAAGAGATTCACCGCTTTGACTACATTTCAACCCTTCGATTCACTCTTATTTGCATCCTAACGGTTCATAACTCCGCTTATATGTGATTCAACTTGAAAATGGCCAAATCCTTGTCAATGAAATCATTGATTCTTCATATTCACATCAATAGGTGTTGTTTACGCCTCATATGTTTCTTCTTGCTACAACGCCTCTTATTCACCATTAGAAACTCCTGGGGGAGATTCCTAGATCTAACAGAACTATGGATAAGTCTATAATGCTTAATTTCTTACTTTGATTTTGCTTCTACACCTTTCTTGAACATCTCAAAGTAGTTGTAAGAGATTCACCGCCTTTGACTACATTTCAACACTTGATTTACTCTTATTTGCATCCTGAAGGTTCAGAATCTCCTTATAGGTGAATCAGCTTGAAAATGCCCAAATCTTTGTCAATGAAACCATTGATTCTTCATATTCACATCAATAGGTGTTGTTTAAGCTTCCATATATGTCTTCTTGCTAAAACGACCCTTATTCACCATTAGAAACTCCTATGAGATTCTTAGAACTAACAGAACTATTGGATAAGTTATAATGCTTGTTTCTTACTTTGATTTGCTTTTACACCTTTCTTGAATATCTCAAAGCAGCTTGTAAGAGATTCACCGACTTTGACTACACTTCAACACTTTGATTCACTCTTATTTGCATCTTGAAGGTTCATAACCTCCGCTTTTAAGGGAATTAGGTTGAAAATGGCCAAATCCTTGTCAATGAAACCATTGATTCTTCATATTCACATCAATAGGTGTTGTTTAACCCTCCATATGTCTCTTTTAGCTAAAACGCCCCTTATTTACCATTAGAAACTCCTATGAGATGCCTAGAACTAACGAAACTATGGATAAGCTATAATCCTTTTTTCTTACTTTGTTTTTCTTCTACACCTTTCTTGAACATCTCAAAGCAGCTTGTAAGAGATTCACCGCTTTGACTACACTTCAACACTTCGATTCACTCTTATTTGCATCCTCAAGGTTCATAACTCGCTTAAAGTGAATCAATTTGAAAATGGCCAAATCCTTGTCCATGAAATCATTGATTCTTCATATTCACATCGATAGGTGTTGTTTAAGCCTCAATATGTTTCTTCTTGCTACAACGCCCTATATTCACCATTAGAAACTCCTATGAGATTCTAAGAAGTAACAGAACTTTGGATAAGCTTATAATGCTTGTTTCTTACTTTGATTTGCTTTTACACCTTTCTTGAATATCTCAGCAAAGCTTGTAAGAGATTCACCGACTTTGACTACACTTTCAACACTTCGATTCACTCTTATTTGCATCCTAACGGTTCATAACTCCGTTTATATGTGATTCAGCTTGAAATGGCCAAATCCATGTCTATGAAACCATTGATTCTTCATATTCACATCAATAGGTGTTGTTTAAGCCTCAATTGGTTTGTTCTTCCTACAACGCCCCCTATTCACCATTACAAACACCTATGAGATTCCTATGACTAACAGAACTATGGGATAAGCTATAATGTTTGTTCCTTACTTTGATTTGCTTCTACACCTTTTTTAAACATCTCAAAGCAGTTGTAAGAGATTCACCGCCTTTGACTACACTTCCACACTTCGAGTCACTCTTATTTGCATCCTAAAGGTTCATAACTCCGTTTATAGGTGATTCAACTTGAAAATGGCCAAATCCTTGTCAATGAAACCATTGATTCTTCATATTCACATCAATAGGTGTTGTTTAAACCTCCATATGTGTCTTCTAGCTACAACGCCCCTTATTTACCATTAGAAACTCCTATGAGATTCTTAGAACTAACAGAACTATGGGATAAGCTATAATGCTTGTTTCTTACTTTAATTTTCCTTTACACCTTTCTTGAACATCTCAAAGCAGTTATAAGAGATTCACCGCCTTTGACTACATTTCAACCCTTCGATTCACTCTTATTTGCATCCTAATGGTTCATAACTCCGTTTATATGTCATTCAACTTGAAAATGGCCAAATCCTTGTCAATGAAATCATTGATTCTTCATATTCACATCAATAGGTGTTGTTTAAGCCTCAATATGTTTCTTCTTGCTACAACGCCCCTTATTCACCATTAGAAACTCCTATGAGATTTCTATGAATAACAAAACTATGGGATAAGCTATAATACTTGTTTCTTACTTTGATTTGCTTCTACACCTTTCTTGAACATCTCAAAGCAGTTGTAAGAGATTCACCGCCTTTGACTACATTTCAACACTTCGATTTACTCTTATTTGCATCCTGAAGGTTCGTAACTCCGTTTATAGGTGATTCAACTTGAAAATGCCCAAATCCTTGTCAATGAAACCATTGATTCTTCATATTCACATCAATAGGTGTTGTTTAAGCTTCCATATGTGTCTTCTTGCTAAAACGCCCCTTATTCACCATTAGAAACTCCTATGAGATTCTTAGAACTAACAGAACTATTGGATAAGCTATAATGCTTGTTTCTTACTTTGATTTGCTTCTACACCTTTCTTGAACATCTCAAAGCAGTTGTAAGAGATTCACTGACTTTGACTACACTTCAACACTTTGATTCACTCTTATTTGCATCTTGAAGGTTCATAACTCTGTTTAAGGTGAATTAAGTTGAAAATGACAAAAAACCTTGTCAATGAAACCATTGATTCTTCTCATTCACATCAATAGGTGTTGTTTAACCCTCCATATGTGTCTTTTAGCTAAAACGCCCCTTATTTACCATTAGAAACTCCTATGAGATTCCTAGAACTAAATGAATTATGGGATAAGCTATAATGCTTGTTTCTTACTTTGATTTTCTTCTACACCTTTCTTGAAAATCTCAAAGCCGTTATAAGAGATTCACCGCCTTTGACTACACTTCAACACTTTGATTCACTCTTATTTGCATCCTGAAGGTTCATAACTCCGTTTAAAGTGAATCAGGTTGAAAATGGCCAAATCCTTGTCAATGAAACCATTGATTCTTCATATTCACATCAATAGGTGTTGTTTAACCCTGCATATGTGTCTTCTAGCTACAATACCCGTTATTTACCATTAGAAACTCTTATGGGATTCCTAGAACTAACAGAACTATGGGAAAAGCTATAATGCTTGTTTCTTACTTTGATTTTCTTCTACACCTTTCTTGAACATCTCAAAGCAGTTATAAGAGATTCACCGCCTTTGACTACATTTCAACCCTTCGATTCACTCTTATTTGCATCCTGAAGGTTCATAACTCCGTTTATAAGTGATTTAACTTGAAAATGGCCAAATTCTTGTTAATGAATCATTTGATTCTTCATATTCACATCAATTGGTGTCGTTTAAGCCTCAATATGTTTCTTCTTGCTACAACGCCCCTTATTCACCAGTAGAAACTCCTATAGATTTGTATGACTAACAAAACTATGGGATAAGCTATAATACTTGTTTCTTACTTTGATTTGCTTTTACACCTTTCTTGAACATCTCAAAGCATTTGTAAGAGATTCACTGACTTTGACTACACTTCAACACTTCGATTCACTCTTATTTGCATCCTGAAGGTTCATAACTCCGTTTAATATGAATTAGGTTGAAAATGGCCAAATCAATAGGTGTTCTTCATATTCTTCATATTATAAGTGTAGACTTTGACTACACTTCAATGAAACCATTGATTCTTCATATTCGCATCAATAGGTGTTGTTTAACCCTATACATGTGTCTTCTTGGTACAATGCCCCGTATTTACCATTAGAAACTCCTAGGGGATTCCTAGAACTAACAGAACTATGGGATAAGCTATAATGCTTGTTTCTTACTTTAATTTTCTTCTACACCTTTCTTGAACATCTCAAAGCAGTTATAAGAGATTCACCGCCTTTGACTACACTTCAACACTTCGATTTACTCTTATTTGTATCCTGAAGGTTCGTAACTCCGTTTATAGGTGATTCAACTTAAAAATGCCCAAATCCTTGTCAATGAAACCATTGATTCTTCATATTCACATCAATTGGTGTTGTTTAAGCCTCAATATGTTTCTTCTTGCTACAACAACCCTTATTCACCATTAGAAACTCTTATGAGATTTGTATGACTAACAAAACTATGGGATAAGCTATAATACTTGTTTCTTACTTTGATTTGCTTTTACACCTTTCTTGAACATCTCAAAGCAGTTGTAAGAGATTAACCGACTTTGACTACACTTCAACACTTCGATTCACTCTTATTTGCATCTTGAAGGTTCATAACTTTATTTAAGGTGAATTAGGTTGAAAATGACCAAATCCTTGTCAATGAAACCATTGATTCTTCTCATTCACATCAATAGGTGTTGTTTAACCCTCCATATGTGTCTTTTAGCTAAAACGCCCCTTATTTACCATTAGAAACTCCTATGAGATTCCTAGAACTAACAGAATTATGGGATAAGCTATAATGCTTTTTTCATACTTTGATTTTCTTCTACACCTTTCTTGAACATCTCAAAGCAGTTGTAAGAGATTCACCGCCTTTGACTACATTTCAACACTTCGATTTACTCTTATTTGCATCCTGAAGGTTCAGAATCTTTAAGGTGAATTAGGTTGAAAATGGCCAAATCCTTATCAATGAAACCATTGATTCTTCATATTCACATCAATAGGTGTTGTTTAACCCTATACATGTGTCTTCTTGCTACAATGCCCCTTATTTACCATTAGAAACTCTTATGAGATTCCTAGAACTAACAGAATTATGGGATAAGCTATAATCCCATTTTCATACTGTGATTTTCTTCTACACCTTTCTTGAACATCTCAAAGCAGTTGTAAGAGATTCACCGCCTTTGACTACACTTCAACACTTCGATTCACTCTTATTTGCATCCTGAAGGTTCATAACTCTGTTTAAAGTGAATCAGGTTGAAAATGGCCAAATCCTTGTCAATGAAACCATTCATTCTTCATATTCACATCAATAGGTGTTGTTTAACCCTGCATTTGTGTCTTCTAGCTACAATACCCCTTATTTACCATTAGAAACTCCTATGGGATTCCTAGAACTAACGGAACTATGGGATAAGCTATAATGCTTGTGTCTTACTTTAATTTTTCTTTTACACCTTTCTTAAACATCTCAAAGCAGTTATAAGAGATTCACCGCCTTTGACTACATTTCAACCCTTCGATTCACTCTTATTTGCATCCTAACGGTTCATAACTCCGTTTATATGTGATTCAACTTGAAAATGGCCAAATCCTTGTCAATGAAATCATTGATTCTTCATATTCACATCAATAGGTGTTGTTTAAGCCTCAATATGTTTCTTCTTGCTACAACGCCCCTTATTCACCATTAGAAACTCCTGTGAGATTCCTAGAACTAACAGAACTATAGGATAAGCTATAATGCTTAATTCTTACTTTGATTTGCTTCTACACCTTTCTTGAACATCTCAAAGCAGTTGTAAGAGATTCACCGCCTTTGACTACATTTCAACACTTCGATTTACTCTTATTTGCATCCTGAAGGTTCGTAACTCCGTTTAAGGTGAATTAGGTTGAAAATGGCCAAATCCTTATCAATGAAACCATTGATTCTTCATATTCACATCAATAGGTGTTGTTTAACCCTATACATGTGTCTTCTTGCTACAATGCCCCTTATATACCATTAGAAACTCTTATGAGATTCCTAGAACTAACAGAATTATGGGATAAGCTATAATCCCATTTTCATACTGTGATTTTTTTCTACACCTTTCTTGAACATCTCAAAGCAGTTGTAAGAGATTCACCGCTTTTGACTACACTTCAACACTTCGATTCACTCTTATTTGCATCCTGAAGGTTCATAACTCTGTTTAAAGTGAATCACGTTGAAAATGGCCAAATCCTTGTCAATGAAACCATTCATTCTTCATATTCACATCAATAGGTGTTGTTTAACCCTGCATATGTGTCTTCTATGGGATAAGCTATAATGCTTGTGTCTTACTTTAATTTTCTTTTACACCTTTCTTGAACATCTCAAAGCAGTTATAAGAGATTCACCGCCTTTGACTACATTTCAACCCTTCGATTCACTCTTATTTGCATCCTAACGGTTCATAACTCCGTTTATATGTGATTCAACTTGAAAATGGCCAAATCCTTGTCAATGAAATCATTGATTCTTCATATTCACATCAATAGGTGTTGTTTAAGCCTCAATATGTTTCTTCTTGCTACAACGCCCCTTATTCACCATTAGAAACTCCTATGAGATTTCTATGAATAACAAAACTATGTGATAAGCTATAATACTTGTTTCTTACTTTGATTTGCTTCTACACCTTTCTTGAACATCTCAAAGCAGTTGTAAGAGATTCACCGCCTTTGACTACATTTCAACACTTAGATTTACTCTTATTTGCATCCTGAAGGTTCGTAACTCCGTTTATAAGTGATTCAACTTGAAAATGCCCGAATCCTTGTCAATGAAACCATTGATTCTTCATATTCACATCAATAGGTGTTGTTTAACCCTATACATGTGTCTTCTTGCTACAATGCCCCTTATTTACCATTAGAAACTCTTATGAGATTCCTAGAACTAACAGAATTATGGGATAGGCTATAATCCCGTTTTCATACTGTGATTTTCTTCTACACCTTTCTTGAACAACTCAAAGCAGTTGTAAGAGATTCACCGCCTTTGACTACACTTCAACACTTCGATTCACTCTTATTTGCATCCTGAAGGTTCATAACTCTGTTTAAAGTGAATCAGGTTGAAAATGGCCAAATCCTTGTCAATGAAACCATTCATTCTTCATATTCACATCAATAGGTGTTGTTTAACCCTGCATATGTGTCTTCTAGCTACAATACCCCTTATTTACCATTAGAAACTCCTATGGGATTCCTAGAACTAACGGAACTATGGGATAAGCTATAATGCTTGTTTCTTACTTTAATTTTCTTTTACACCTTTCTTGAACATCTCAAAGCAGTTATAAGAGATTCACCGCCTTTGACTACATTTCAACCCTTCGATTCACTCTTATTTGCATCCTCACGGTTCATAACTCCAATTATATGTGATTCAACTTGAAAATGGCCAAATCCTTGTCAATGAAATCATTGATTCTTCATATTCACATCAATAGGTGTTGTTTAAGCCTCAATATGTTTCTTCTTGCTACAACGCCCCTTATTCACCATTAGAAACTCCTGTGATGCTATAATGCTTAATTCTTACTTTGATTTGCTTCTACACCTTTCTTTAACATCTCAAAGCAGTTGTAAGAGATTCACCGCCTTTGACTACATTTCAACACTTTGATTTACTCTTATTTGCATCCTGAAGGTTCATAACTCCGTTTATAGGTGATTCAACTTGAAAATGCCTGAATCCTTGTCAATGAAACCATTGATTCTTCATATTCACATCAATAGGTGTTGTTTAAGCTTCCATATGTGTCTTCTTGCTAAAACGCCCCTTATTCACCATTCGAAACTCCTATGAGATTCTTAGAACTAACAGAACTATTGGATAAGCTATAATGCTTGTTTTTTACTTTGATTTGCTTATACACCTTTCTTGAATATCTCAAAGCAGTTGTAAGAGATTCACCGACTTTGACTACACTTCAACACTTTGATTCACTCTTATTTGCATCTTGAAGGTTCATAACTCCGTTTAAGGTGAATTAGGTTGAAAATGGCCAAATCCTTGTCAATGAAACCACTGATTCTTATCATTCACATCAATAGGTGTTGTTTAACCCTCCATATGTGTCTTTTAGCTAAAACGCCCCTTATTTACCATTAGAAACTCCTATGAGATTCCTAGAACTAACAGAATTATGGGATAAGCTATAATCCTTTTTTCATACTTTGTTTTTCTTCTACACCTTTCTTGAACATCTCATAGCAGTTGTAAGAGATTCACCGCCTTTGACTACACTTCAACACTTCGATTCACTCTTATTTGCATCCTGAAGGTTCATAACTCTGTTTAAAGTGAATCAGGTTGAAAATGGCCAAATCCTTGTCAATGAAATCATTGATTCTTCATATTCACATCAATAGGTGTTGTTTAAGCCTCAATATGTTTCTTCTTGCTACAACGCCCCTTATTCACCATTAGAAACTCCTGTGAGATTCTTAGAACTAACAGAACTTTGGATAAGCTATAATGCTTGTTTCTTACTTTGATTTGCTTATACACCTTTCTTGAATATCTCAAAGCAGTTGTAAGAGATTCACCGACTTTGACTACACTTCAACCTTTCGATTCACTCTTATTTGCATCCTAACGGTTCATAACTCCGTTTATATGTGATTCAACTTGAAAATGGCCAAATCCTTGTCAATGAAATCATTGATTCTTCATATTCACATCAATACGTGTTGTTTAAGCCTCAATATATTTCTTCTTGCTACAACGCCCCTTATTCACCATTAGAAACTCCTGTGAGATTCCTAGAACTAACAGAACTATAGGATAAGCTATAATGCTTAATTCTTACTTTGATTTGCTTCTACACCTTTCTTGAACATCTCAAAGCAGTTGTATGAGATTCACCGCCTTTGACTACATTTCAACACTTCGATTTACTCTTATTTGCATCCTGAAGGTTCGTAACTCCGTTTATAGGTGATTCAACTTGAAAATGCCCGAATCCTTGTCAATGAAACCATTGATTCTTCATATTCACATCAATAGATGTTGTTTAAGCTTCCATATGTGTCTTCTTGCTAAAACTCCCCTTATTCGCCATTAGAAACTCCTATGACATTCTTAGAACTAACAGAACTATGGGATAAGCTATAATGCTTGTTTCTTACTTTAATTTTCCTTTACACCTTTCTTGAACATCTCAAAGCAGTTATAAGAGATTCACCGCCTTTGACTACATTTCAACCCTTCGATTCACTCTTATTTGCATCCTAATGGTTCATAACTCCGTTTATATGTCATTCAACTTGAAAATGGCCAAATCCTTGTCAATGAAATCATTGATTCTTCATATTCACATCAATAGGTGTTGTTTAAGCCTCAATATGTTTCTTCTTGCTACAACGCCCCTTATTCACCATTAGAAACACTTCGATTCACTCTTATTTGCATCCTGAAGGTTCATAACTCCGTTTAAGGTGAATTAGGTTGAAAATGGCCAAATCCTTATCAATGAAACCATTGATTCTTCATATTCACATCAATAGGTGTTGTTTAACCCTATACATGTGTCTTCTTGCTACAATGCCCCTTATTTACCATTAGAAACTCCTATGAGATTCCTAGAACTAACAGAATTATGGGATAAGCTATAATCCCGTTTTCATACTGTGATTTTCTTCTACACCTTTCTTGAACATCTCAAAGCAGTTGTAAGAGATTCACCGCCTTTGACTACACTTCAACACTTCGATTCACTCTTATTTGCATCCTGAAGGTTCATAACTCTGTTTAAAGTGAATCAGGTTGAAAATGGCCAAATTCTTGTCAATGAAACCATTCATTCTTCATATTCACATCAATAGGTGTTGTTTAACCCTGCATATGTGTCTTCTAGCTACAATACCCCTTATTTACCATTAGAAACTCCTATGGGATTCGTAGAACTAACGGAACTATGGGATAAGCTATAATGCTTGTTTCTTACTTTAATTTTCTTTTACACCTTTCTAGAACATCTCAAAGCAGTTATAAGAGATTCACCGATTTTGACTACATTTTAACCCTTCGATTCACTCTTATTTGCATCCTAACGGTTCATAACTCCGTTTATATGTGATTCAACTTGAAAATGGCCAAATCCTTGTCAATGAAATCATTGATTTTTCATATTCACATCAATAGGTGTTGTTTAAGCCTCAATATGTTTCTTCTTGCTACAACGCCCCTTATTCACCATTAGAAACTCCTGTGAGATTCCTAGAACTAACAGAACTATAGGATAAGCTATAATGCTTAATTCTTACTTTAATTTGCTTCTACACCTTTCTTGAACATCTCAAAGCAGTTGTAAGAGATTCACCGCCTTTGACTACATTTCAACACTTCGATTTACTCTTATTTGCATCCTGAAGGTTCGTAACTCCGTTTATAGGTGATTCAACTTGAAAATGCCTGAATCCTTGTCAATGAAACCATTGATTCTTCATATTCACATCAATAGGTGTTGTTTAAGCTTCCATATGTGTCTTCTTGCTAAAACGCCCCTTATTCACCATTAGAAACTTCTATGAGATTCTTAGAACTAACAGAACTATTGGATAAGCTATAATGCTTGTTTCTTACTTTGATTTGCTTATACACCTTTCTTGAATATCTCAAAGCAGTTGTAAGAGATTCACCGACTTTGACTACACTTCAACACTTTGATTCACTCTTATTTGCATCTTGAAGGTTCATAACTCCGTTTAAGGTGAATTAGGTTGAAAATGGCCAAATCCTTGTCAATGAAACCATTGATTCTTCTCATTCACATCAATAGGTGTTGTTTAAGCCTCTATATGTGTGTCTTTTAGCTAAACGCCCTTTATTTACCATTAGAAACTCCTATGAGATTCCTAAAACTAACAGAACTATGGGATAAGCTTATAATGCTTGTTTCTTACTTTGATTTTCTTTCTACACCTTTCTTGAACATCTCAAAGCAATTGTAAGGGATTCACCCACTTTGACTACACTTCAACACTTCGATTCACTCTTATTTGCATCCTGAAGGTTCATAACTCTGTTTAAAGTGAATCAGGTTGAAAATGGCCAAATCCTTGTCAATGAAACCATTGATTCTTCATATTCACATCAATAGGTGTTGTTTAAGCCTCAATATGTTTCTTCTTGCTACAACGCCCCTTATTAACCATTAGAAACTCCTGTGAGATTCCTAGAACTAACAAAACTATAGGATAAGCTATAATGCTTAATTCTTACTTTGATTTGCTTCTACACCTTTCTTGAACATCTCAAAGCAGTTGTAAGAGATTCACCGCCTTTGACTACATTTCAACACTTCGATTTACTCTTATTTGCATCCTGAAGGTTCAGAACTCCGCTTATAGGTGATTCAACTTGAAAATGGCCAAATCCTTGTCAATGAAAACCATTGATTCTTCATATTCACATCAATAGGTGTTGTTTAAGCTTCCATATGTGTCTTCTTGCTAAAACGCCCTTATTCTCCATTAAGAAACTCCTATGAGATTCTTAGAACTAACAGAACTGGATGGAAGCCTATAATGCTTGTTTCTTACTTTAATTTTCCTTTACACCTTTCTTGAACATCTCAAAGCAGTTTAGTAAGAGATTCACCGCCTTTGACTACATTTCAACCCTTCGATTCACTCTTATTTGCATCCTAATGGTTCATAACTCCGTTTATATGTCATTCAACTTGAAAATGGCCAAATCCTTGTCAATGAAATCATTGATTCTTCATATTCACATCAATAGGTGTTGTTTGCCTCAATATGTTTCTTCTTCTACAACGCTCTTATTCACCATTAAAACACTTCGATTCACTCTTATTTGCATCCCGAAGGTTCATAACTCCGCTTAAGGTGAATTAGGTTGAAAATGGCCAAACCTTATCAATGAAACCATTGATTCTTCATATTCACATCAATAGGTGTTGTTTAACCCTATACATGTGTCTTTGCTACAATGCCCCTTATTTACCATTAGAAACTCCTATGAGATTCCTAGAACTAACAGAATTATGGGATAAGCCTATAATCCTGCTTTCATACTTTGATTTTTCTACACCTTTCTTGAACATCTCAAAGCAGTTGTAAGAGATTCACCGCCTTTGACTACACTTCAACACTTCGATTCACTCTTATTTGCATCCTCAAGGTTCATAACCTCCTGTTTAAAGTGAATCAGGTTGAAAATGGCCAAATCCTTGTCAATGAAACCATTCATTCTTCATATTCACATCAATAGGTGTTGTTTAACCCTGCATATGTGTCTTCTAGCTACAATACCCCTTATTTACCATTAGAAACTCCTATGGGATTCCTAGAACTAACGGAACTATGGGATAAGCTATAATGCTTGTTTCTTACTTTAATTTTCTTTTACACCTTTCTTGAACATCTCAAAGCAGTTATAAGAGATTCACCGATTTTGACTACATTTTAACCCTTCGATTCACTCTTATTTGCATCCTAACGGTTCATAACTCCGTTTATATGTGATTCAACTTGAAAATGGCCAAATCCTTGTCAATGAAATCATTGATTTTTCATATTCACATCAATAGGTGTTGTTTAAGCCTCAATATGTTTCTTCTTGCTACAACACCCCTTATTCACCATTAGAAACTCCTATGAGATTCTTAGAACTAACAAAACTATAGGATAAGCTATAATGCTTGCTTCTTACTTTGATTTGCTTCTACACCTTTCTTGAATATCTCAAAGCAGTTGTAAAAGATTCACCGCCTTTGACTACACTTCCACACTTTGATTCACTCTTATTTGCATCCTAAAGGTTCATAACTCTCTTATAGGTGATTCAACTTGAAAATGCCTAAATCCTTGTCAATGCAACCATTGATTCTTCACATTCCCATCAATAGGTGTTGTTTAAGCCCTCATATGTCTTCTTGCTAAAACGCCCTTATTTACCATTAGAAACTTCTATGAGATTCTTAGAACTAACAGAACTATTGGATAAGCTATAATGCTTGTTTCTTACTTTGATTTGCTTATACACCTTTCTTGAATATCTCAAAGCAGTTGTAAGAGATTCACCGACTTTGACTACACTTCAACACTTTGATTCACTCTTATTTGCATCTTGAAGGTTCATAACTCCGTTTAAGGTGAATTAGGTTGAAAATGGCCAAATCCTTGTCAATGAAACCATTGATTCTTCTCATTCACATCAATAGGTGTTTTTTAACCCTCTATATGTGTCTTTTAGCTAAAACGCCCCTTATTTACCATTAGAAACTCCTATGAGATTCCTAGAACTAACAGAATTATGGGATAAGCTATAATGCTTGTTTCTTACTTTGATTTGCTTATACACCTTTCTTGAAAATCTCAAAGCAGTTGTAAGAGATTCACCGCCTTTGACTACACTTCAACACTTTGATTCACTCTTATTTGCATCCTGAAGGTTCATAACTCCGTTTAAAGTGAATCAGGTTGAAAATGGCCAAATCCTTGTCAATGAAACCATTGATTCTTCATATTCACATCAATAGGTGTTGTTTAACCCTCATACATGTGTCTTCTTGCTACAACGCCCTTATTTACCATTAGAAACTCCTATGAGATTCCTAGAACTAACAAAACTATGGGATAAGCTATAATCTTGTTTTCTTACTTTGATTTGCTTTTACACCTTTCTTGAACATCTCAAAGCAGTTGTAAGAGATTCACCGCCACTGACTACACTTCAACACTTTGATTCACTCTTATTTGCATCCTCAAGGTTCATAACTCGCTTAAAGTGAATCAGGTTGAAAATGGCCAAATCCTTGTCAATGAAACCATTGATTCTTCATATTCACATCAATAGGTGTTGTTTAACCTCATATATGTGTCTTCTTGCTACAATCCCCTTATTTACCATTAGAAACTCGTATGAGATTCTTAGAACTAACAGAACTATGGGATAAGCTATAATGCTTGTTTCTTACTTTGATTTGCTTCTACATCTTTCTTGAACATCTCAAAGTAGTTGTAACATATTCACCGCCTTTGACTACACTTCAACACTTTGATTCACTCTTATTCGCATCGTGAAGGTTCATAACTCCGTTTATAGGTGATTTAGCTTGAAAATGGCCAAATCCTTATCAATGAAACCATTGATTCTTCATATTAACATCAATAGGTGTTGTTTAAGCATCAATATGTTTCTTCTTGCTATAACGCCCCTTATTCACCATTAGAAACTCGAATGAGATTCTTAGAACTTACAGAACTATGGGATAAGCTATAATGCTGGTTTCTTACTTTGATTTGCTTCTACACCTCTCTTGGACATCTCAAAGCAGTTATAAGAGATTCATCGCCTTTGACTATACTTCAACACTTCTATTCACTCTTATTTGCATCCTAACGGTTCATAACTCCGTTTATATGTGATTCAACTTGAAAATGGCCAAATCCTTGTCAATGAAATCATTGATTCTTCATATTCACATCAATAGGTGTTGTTTAAGCCTCAATATGTTTCTTCTTGCTACAACGCCCCTTATTCACCATTAGAAACTCCTATGAGATTCCTAGAACTAACAGAATTATGGGATAAGCTATAATACTTGTTTCTTACTTTGATTTGCTTTTACACCTTTCTTCAAAATCTCAAAGCAGTTGTAAGAGATTCACTGACTTTGACAACACTTCAACACTTCGATTCACTCTTATTTGCATCCTGAAGGTTCATAACTCCGTTTAAGGTGAATTAGGTTAAAAATGGCCAAATCCTTATCAATGAAACCATTGATTCTTCATATTCACATCAATAGGTGTTGTTTAACCCTATACATGTGTCTTCTTGCTACAATGCCCCTTATTTACCATTAGAAACTCTTATGAGATTCCTAGAACTAACAGAATTATGGGATAAGCTATAATCCTGTCTTACATCGTGATTTGCTTCTACACCTTTCTTGAACATCTCAAAGCAGTTGTAATAGATTCACCGCCTTTGACTACACTTCAACACTTCGATTCACTCTTATTTGCATCCTGAAGATTCATAACTCTGTTTAAAGTGAATCAGGTTGAAAATGGCCAAATCCTTGTCAATGAAACCATTCATTCTTCATATTCACATCAATAGGTGTTGTTTAACCCTGCATATGTGTCTTCTAGCTACAATACCCCTTATTTACCATTAGAAACTCCTATGAGATTCCTAGAACTAACAGAATTATGGGATAAGCTATAATGCTTGTTTCTTAGTTTAATTTTCTTTTACACCTTTCTTGAACATCTCAAAGCAGTTATAAGAGATTCACCGCCTTTGACTACATTTCAACCCTTCGATTCACTCTTATTTGCATCCTAACGGTTCATAACTCCGTTTATATGTGATTCAACTTGAAAATGGCCAAATCCTTGTCAATGAAATCATTGATTCTTCATATTCACATCAATAGGTGTTGTTTAAGCCTCAATATGTTTCTTCTTGCTACAACGCCCCTTATTCACCATTAGAAACTCCTATGAGATTTCTATGACTAACAAAACTATGGGATAAGCTATAATCCTTGTTTCTTACTTTGATTTGCTTTTACACCTTTCTTTAACATCTCAAAGCAGTTGTAAGAGATTCACTGACTTTGACTACACTTCAACACTTCGATTCACTCTTATTTGCATCCTGAAGGTTCGTAACTCCGTTTTAATATGAATTAGGTTAAAAATGGCCAAATCCTTATCAATGAAAACCATTGATTCTTCATATTCACATCAATAGGTGTTGTTTAACGCTATACATGTGTCTTCTTGCTACAATGCCCTTATTTACCATTAGAAACTCCTTATGAGATTCCTAGAACTAACAGAATTATGGGATAAGTCTATAATCCTTGCTTCATACTTTGATTTTCTTCTACACCTTTCTTGAACATCTCAAAGCAGTTGTAAGAGATTCACCGCCTTTGACTACACTTCAACACTTCGATTCACTCTTATTTGCATCCTCAAGGTTCATAACTCTGTTTAATGTGAATCAGGTTGAAAATGGCCAAATCCTTGTCAATGAAAACCATTCATTCTTCATATTCACATCAATAGGTGTTGTTTAACCCTCAATATGTGTTCTAGCTACAATACCCTTATTTACCATTAGAAACTCCTATGGGATTCCTAGAACTAACGGAACTATGGGATGCGTTATAATGCTTGTTTCTTACTTTAATTTTCTTTTACACCTTTCTTGAACAGCTCAAAGCAGTTATAAGAGATTCACCGCCGTTTACTACATTTCAACCCTTCGATTCACTCTTATTTGCATCCTAACGGTTCATAACTCCGTTTATATGTGATTCAACTTGAAAATGGCCAAATCCTTGTCAATGAAATCATTGATTCTTCATATTCACATCAATAGGTGTTGTTTAAGCCTCAATATGTTTCTTCTTGCTACAACGCCCCTTATTCACCATTAGAAACTCCTATGAGATTCTTAGAACTAACAAAACTATGGGATAAGCTATAATACTTGTTTCTTACTTTGATTTGCTTTTACACCTTTCTTCAACATCTCAAAGCAGTTGTAAGAGATTCACTGACTTTGACTACACTTCAACACTTCGATTCACTCTTATTTGCATCCTGAAGGTTCATAACTCCGTTTAAGGTGAATTAGGTTGAAAATGGCCAAATCCTTATCAATGAAACCATTGATTCTTCATATTCACATCAATAGGTGTTGTTTAACGCTATACATGTGTCTTCTTGCTACAATGCCCCTTATTTACCATTAGAAACTCTTATGAGATTCCTAGAACTAACAGAATTATGGGATAAGCTATAATGCTTGTTTCATACTTTGATTTTCTTCTACACCTTTCTTGAACATCTCAAAGCAGTTGTAAGAGATTCACCGCCTTTGACTACACTTCAACACTTCGATTTACTCTTATTTGCATCCGAAGGTTCATAACTCTGTTTAAGTGAATCAGGTTGAAAATGGCCAAATCCTTGTCAATGAAACCATTCATTCTTCATATTCACATCAATAGGTGTTGTTTAACTCTGCATATGTGTCTTCTAGCTACAATACCCTTATTTACCATTAGAAACTCCTATGGGATTCCTAGAACTAACGGAACTATGGGATAAGTCTATAATGCTTGTTTCTTACTTTAATTTTCTTCTACACCTTTCTTGAACTTCTCAAAGCAGTTATATGAGATTCACCGCCTTTGACTACATTTCAACCCTTCGATTCACTCTTATTTGCAGCCTAAAGGTTCATAACTCCGCTTATATGTGATGCAACTTGCAAATGGCCAAATCCTTGTCAATGAAAGCATTGATTCTTCATATTCACATCAAAAGGCGTTGTTTAAGCCTCAATATGTTTCTTCCTGCTACAACGCCCCTTATTCACCATTAGAAACTCCTATGAGATTTCTATGACTAACAAAACTATGGGATAAGCTTATAATACTTGTTTCTTACTTTGATTTGCTTTTACACCTTTCTTGAACATCTCAAAGCAGTTGTAAGAGATTCACCGACTTTGACTACACTTCAACACTTCGATTCACTCTTATTTGCATCCCGAAGGTTCATAACTCCGCTTAAGGTGAATTAGGTTAAAATGGCCAAATCCTTATCAATGAAAACCATTGATTCTTCATATTCACATCAATAGGTGTTGTTTAACCTATATGTGTCTTCTTGCTACAATGCCCCTTATTTACCATTAGAAACTCTTATGAGATTCCTAGAAATAAATGAATTATGGGATAAGCTATAATCCCGTTTTCATACTGTGATTTTCTTCTACACCTTTCTTGAACATCTCAAAGCAGTTGTAAGAGATTCACCGCCTTTGACTACACTTCAACACTTCGATTCACTCTTATTTGCATCCTGAAGGTTCATAACTCTGTTTAATGTGAATCAGGTTGAAAATGGCCAAATCCTTGTCAATGAAACCATTCATTCTTCATATTCACATCAATAGGTGTTGTTTAACCCTGCATATGTGTCTTCTAGCTACAATACCCCTTATTTACCATTAGAAACTCCTATGGGATTCCTAGAACTAACAGAACTATGGGATAAGCTATAATGCTTGTTCCTTAGTTTAATTTTCTTTTACACCTTTCTTGAACATCTCAAAGCAGTTATAAGAGATTCACCGCTTTGACTACATTTCAACCCTTCGATTCACTCTTATTTGCATCCTAACGGTTCATAACTCCGCTTATATGTGATTCAACTTGAAAATGGCCAAATCCTTGTCAATGCAATCATTGATTCTTCATATTCACATAAATAGGTGTTGTTTACGCCTCAATATGTTTCTTCTTGCTACAACGCCTCTTATTCACCATTAGAAACTCCTATGAGATTTCTATGAACTAACAAAACTATGGGATAAGTTTATAATACTTGTTTCTTACTTTGATTTGCTTTTACACCTTTCTTCAACATCTCAAAGCAGTTGTAAGAGATTCACCGACTTTGACTACACTTCAACACTTCGATTCACTCTTATTTGCATCCCCAAGGTTCAGAACTCCGCTTAAGGTGAATTAGGTTAAAATGGCCAAATCCTTATCAATGAAAACCATTGATTCTTCATATTCACATCAATAGGTGTTGTTTAACGCTATACATGTGTCTTCTTGCTACAATGCCCCTTATTTACCATTAGAAACTCATATGAGATTCCTAGAACTAACGTAATTGATGGGATGCTTATAATCCTGCTTTCATACTGTGATTTTTTCTACACCTTTCTTGAACATCTCAAAGCAGTTGTAAGAGATTCACCTTTGACTACACTTCAACACTTTCGATTCACTCTTATTTGCATCCTGAAGGTTCATAACTCGTTTAAAGTGAATCAGGTTGAAAATGGCCAAATCCTTGTCAATGAAACCATTGATTCTTCATATTCACATCAATAGGTGTTGTTTAACACAACATATGTGTCTTCTAGCTACAATACCCCTTATTTACCATTAGAAACTCCTATGGGATTCCTAGAACTAACGGAACTATGGGATAAGCTATAATGCTTGTTTCTTACTTTAATTTTCTTTTACACCTTTCTTGAACATCTCAAAGTAGTTATAAGAGATTCACCGCCTTTGACTACACTTCAACACTTTGATTCACTCTTATTTGCATCCTGAAGGTTCATAACTCCGTTTATATGTGATTCAACTTGAAAATGGCCAAATCCTTGTCAATGAAATCATTGATTCTTCATATTCACATCAATAGGTGTTGTTTAAGCCTCAATATGTTTCTTCTTGCTACAACGCCCCTTATTCACCATTAGAAACTCCTATGAGATGTCTATGACTAACAAAACTATGGGATAAGCTATAATACTTGTTTCTTACTTTGATTTGCTTTTACACCTTTCTTCAACATCTCAAAGCAGTTGTAAGAGATTCACTGACTTTGACTACACTTCAACACTTCGATTCACTCTTATTTGCATCCTGAAGGTTCGTGACTCCGGTTAAGGTGAATTAGGTTAAAATGGCCAAATCCTTATCAATGAAACCATTGATTCTTCATATTCACATCAATAGGTGTTGTTTAACGCTATACATGTGTCTTCTTGCTACAATGCCCCTTATTTACCATTAGAAACTCTTATGAGATTCCTAGAACTAACAGAATTATGGGATAAGCTATAATCCCGTTTTCATACTGTGATTTTCTTCTACACCTTTCTTGAACATCTTAAAACAGTTGTAAGAGATTCTCCGCTTTTTACTATACTTCAACACTTCGATTCACTGTTTTTTGCATCCAAGGTTCATAACTCTGTTTAAAGTGAATCAGGTTGAAAATGGCCAAATTCTTGTCAATGAAACCATTCATTCTTCATATTCACATCAATAGGTGTTGTTTAACCCTGCATATGTGTCTTCTAGCTACAATACCCCTTATTTACCATTAGAAACTCCTATGGGATTCCTAGAACTAACGGAACTATGGGATAAGCTATAATGCTTGTTTCTTACTTTAATTTTCTTTTACACCTTTCTTGAACATCTCAAAGCAGTTATATGAGATTCACCGCCTTTGACTACATTTCAACCCTTCGATTCACTCTTATTTGCATCCTAACGGTTCATAACTCCGTTTATATGTGATTCAACTTGAAAATGGCCAAATCCTTGTCAATGAAATCATTGATTCTTCATATTCACATCAATAGGTGTTGTTTAAGCCTCAATATGTTTCTTCTTGCTACAACGCCCCTTATTCACCATTAGAAACTCCTATGAGATTCTTAGAACTAACAAAACTATGGGATAAGCTATAATACTTGTTTCTTACTTTGATTTGCTTTTACACCTTTCTTCAACATCTCAAAGCAGTTGTAAGAGATTCACTGACTTTGACTACACTTCAACACTTCGATTCACTCTTATTTGCATCCTGAAGGTTCATAACTTCGTTTAAGGTGAATTAGGTTGAAAATGGCCAAATCCTTATCAATGAAACCATTGATTCTTCATATTCACATCAATAGGTGTTGTTTAACGCTATACATGTGTCTTCTTGCTACAATGCCCCTTATTTACCATTAGAAACTCTTATGAGATTCTTAGAACTAACAGAATTATGGGATAAGTTTATAATCCTTTTTATACCTGTGATTTTCTTCTACACCTTTCTTGAACATCTCAAAGCAGTTGTAAGAGATTCACCGCTTTGACTACACTTCAACACTTCGATTCACTCTTATTTGCATCCTCGAAGGTTCATAACTCTGCTTAAAGTGAATCAGGTTGAAAATGGCCAAATCCTTGTCAATGAAAACCATTGATTCTTCATATTCACATCAATAGGTGTTGTTTAACCCTCCATATGTGTCTTCTAGCTACAATACCCTTATTTACCATTAGAAACTCCTATGGGATTCCTAGAACTAACGGAACTATGGGATAAGTCTATAATGCTGGTTTCTTACTTTAATCTTTTTTTCCACCTTTCTTGAACATCTCAAAGCAGTTATAAGAGATTCACCGCCTGTGATTACATTTCAACCCTTCGATTCACTCTTATTTGCCTCCTAACGGTTCATAACTCCGTTTATATGTGATTCAACTTGAAAATGGCCAAATCCTTGTCAATGAAATCATTGATTCTTCATATTCACATCAATAGGTGTTGTTTAAGCCTCAATATGTTTCTTCTTGCTACAACGCCCCTTATTCACCATTAGAAACTCCTGTGAGATTTCTATGACTAATAAAACTATGGGATAAGCTATAATACTTGTTTCTTACTTTGATTTGCTTTTACACCTTTCTTGAACATCTCAAAGCAGTTGTAAGAGATTCACTGACTTTGACTACACTTCAAGACTTCGATTCACTCTTATTTGCATCCTAAAGGTTCATAACTCCGTTTAAGGTGAATTAGGTTGAAAATGGCCAAATCCTTATCAATGAAACCATTGATTCTTCATATTCACATCAATAGGTGTTGTTTAACCCTATACATGTGTCTTCTTGCTACAATGCCCCTTATTTACCATTAGAAACTCCTATGAGATTCCTAGAACTAGTAGAACTATGGGATAAGTCTATAATCCCGCTTTTTATACTTTGATTTTCTTCTACACCTTTCTTGAACATCTCAAAGCAGTTGTAAGAGATTCACCGCCTTGACTACACTTCAACACTTCGATTCACTCTTATTTGAATCCTGAAGGTTCATAACTCTGTTTAAAGTGAATCAGGTTGAAAATGGCCCAATCCTTGTCAATGAAACCATTGATTCTTCATATTCACATCATTAGGTGTTGTTTAACCCTCAGATATGTGTCTTCTAGCTACAATACCCCTTATTTACCATTAGAAACTCCTATGGGATTCCTAGAACTAACGGAACTATGGGATAAGCTATAATGCTTGTGTCTTACTTTAATTTTTCTTTTACACCTTTCTTAAACATCTCAAAGCAGTTATAAGAGATTCACCGCCTTTGACTACATTTCAACCCTTCGATTCACTCTTATTTGCATCCTAACGGTTCATAACTCCGTTTATATGTGATTCAACTTGAAAATGGCCAAATCCTTGTCAATGAAATCATTGATTCTTCATATTCACATCAATAGGTGTTGTTTAAGCCTCAATATGTTTCTTCTTGCTACAACGCCCCTTATTCACCATTAGAAACTCCTATGAGATTTCTATGACTAACAAAACTATGGGATAAGCTATAATACTTGTTTCTTACTTTGATTTGCTTTTACACCTTTCTTGAACATCTCAAAGCAGTTGTGAGATATTAAAGCCCTTTGATTACACTTCAACACTTCTATTCACTCTTATTTGCATCCTGAAGGGTCATAACTCCGTTTATAGGTGAATCAGCTTGAAAATGGCCAAATCCTTGTCAATGAAACCATTGATTCTTCATATTCACATCAATAGGTGTTGTTTAACGCTATACATGTGTCTTCTTGCTACAATGCCCCTTATTTACCATTAGAAACTCTTATGAGATTCCTAGAACTAACAGAATTATGGGATAAGCTATAATCCTGCTTTTATACTTTGATTTTCTTCTACACCTTTCTTGAACATCTCAAAGCATGTAAGAGATTCACCGCCTTTGACTACACTTCAACACTTCGATTCACTCTTATTTGCATCCTCGAAGGTTCATAACTCCTGCTTAAAGTGAATCAGTGAAAATGGTCAAATCCTTGTCAATGAAACCATTGAGTCTTCATATTCACATCAATAGGTGTTGTTTAACACAAAATATGTGTCTTCTAGCTACAATACCCCTTATTTACCATTAGAAACTCCTATGGGATTCCTAGAACTAACGGACCTATGGGCTAAGTCTATAATGCTTGTTTCTTACTTTACTTTTCTTTTACACCTTTCTTGAACATCTCAAAGCAGTCATAAGAGATTCACCGCCTCTGACTACATTTCAACCCTTCGATTCACTCGTATTTGCATCCTCACGGTTCAGAACTCCACTTATATGTGATTCAACTTGAAAATGGTCAAATCCTTGGCAATCAAAGCATTGATTCTTCATATTCACATCAATAGGTGTTGTTTAAGCCTCAATATGTTTCTTCTTGCTACAACGCCCCTTATTCATCATTAGAAACTCCTATGAGATTTCTATGACTAACAAAACTATGGGATAAGCTATAATACTTGTTTCTTACTTTGATTTGCTTTTACACCTTTCTTCAACATCTCAAAGCAGTTGTAAGAGATTCACTGACTTTGACTACACTTCAACACTTCGATTCACTCTTATTTGCATCCTGAAGGTTCATAACTCCGTTTAAGGTGAATTAGGTTGAAAATGGCCAAATCCTTATCAATGAAACCATTGATTCTTCATATTCACATCAATAGGTGTTGTTTAAGCCTCAATATGTTTCTTCTTGCTACAACGCCCCTTATTCACCATTAAAAACTCCTATGAGATTTCTATAACTAACAAAACTATGGGATAAGGTATAATACTTGTTTCTTACTTTGATTTGCTTTTACACCTTTCTTGAACATCTCAAAGCAGTTGTAAGAGAATCACTGACTTTGACACTTCAACACTTCGATTCACTCTTATTTGCATCCTGAAGGTTCATAACTCCGTTTAAGGTGAATTAGGTTGAAAATTGCCAAATCCTTATCAATGAAACCATTGATTCTTCATATTCACATCAATAGGTGTTGTTTAACCCTGCATATGTGTCTTCTAGCTACAATGCCCCTTATTTACCATTAGAAACTCTTATGAGATTCCTAGAACTAACAGAATTATGGGATAAGCTATAATGCTTGTTTCATACTTTGATTTTCTTCTACACCTTTCTTGAACATCTCAAAGCAGTTGTAAGAGATTCACCGCCTTTGACTACACTTCAACACTTCGATTCACTCTTATTTGCATCCTGAAGGTTCATAACTCCGTTTAATGTGAATCAGGTTGAAAATGGCCAAATCCTTGTCAATGAAACCATTCATTTTTCATATTCACATCAATAGGTGTTGTTTAACCCTGCATATGTGTCATGTTGCTACAACTCCCACATTCACCATTAAAAACTCCTATGGGATTCCTAGAACTAACGGAACTATGGGATAAGCTATAATGCTTGTTTCTTACTTTAATTTTCTTTTACACCTTTCTTGAACATCTCAAAGCAGTTATATGAGATTCACCGCCTTTGACTACATTTCAACCCTTCGATTCACTCTTATTTGCATCCTAACGGTTCATAACTCCGTTTATATGTGATTCAACTTGAAAATGGCCAAATCCTTGTCAATGAAATCATTGATTCTTCATATTCACATCAATAGGTGTTGTTTAAGCCTCAATATGTTTCTTCTTGCTACAACGCCCCTTATTCACCATTAGAAACTCCTATGAGATTTCTATGACTAACAAAACTATGGGATAAGCTATAATACTTGTTTCTTACTTTGATTTGCTTTTACACCTTTCTTGAACATCTCAAAGCATTTGTAAGAGATTCACTGACTTTGACTACACTTCAACACTTCGATTTACTCTTATTTGCATCCAGAAGGTTCATAACTCCGTTTAATGTGAATGAGGTTAAAAATGGCCAAATCCTTGTCAATGAAACTATTGATTCTTCATATTCACATCAATAGGTGTTGTTTAACGCTATACCTGTGTCTTCTTGCTACAATGCCCTTATTTACCATTAGAAACTCTATGAGATTCCTAGAACTAATGAATTATGGGATAAGCTATAATCCCGTTTTATACTTTGATTTTCTTCTACACCTTTCTTGAACATCTCAAAGCAGTTGTAAGAGATTCACCTTTGACTACACTTCAACACTTTGATTCACTCTTATTTGCATCCTGAAGGTTCATAACTCCGTTTAAAGTGAATCAGGTTGAAAATGGCCAAATCCTTGTCAATGAAACCATTGATTCTTCATATTCACATCAATAGGTGTTGTTTAACCCTGCATATGTGTCTTCTAGCTACAATACCCCTTATTTACCATTAGAAACTCCTATGGGATTCCTAGAACTAACGGAACTATGGGATAAGCTATAATGCTTGTGTCTTACTTTAATTTTCTTTTACACCTTTCTTGAACATCTCAAAGCAGTTATAAGAGATTCACCGCCTTTGACTACATTTCAACCCTTCGATTCACTCTTATTTGCATCCTAACGGTTCATAACTCCGTTTATATGTGATTCAACTTGAAAATGGCCAAATCCTTGTCAATGAAATCATTGATTCTTCATATTCACATCAATAGGTGTTGTTTAAGCCTCAATATGTTTCTTCTTGCTACAACGCCCCTTATTCACCATTAGAAACTCCTATGAGATTCTTAGAACTAACAGAACTATTGGATAAGCTATAATACTGGTTTCTTACTTTGATTTGCTTATACACCTTTCTTGAACATCTCAAAGCAGTTGTAAGAGATTCACCGACTTTGACTACACTTCAACACTTCGATTCACTCTTATTTGCATCTTGAAGGTTCATAACTCCGTTTAAGGTGAATTAGGTTGAAAATGGCCAAATCCTTATCAATGAAACCATTGATTCTTCATATTCACATCAATAGGTGTTGTTTAACGCTATACATGTGTCTTCTTGCTACAATGCCCCTTATTTACCATTAGAAACTCTTATGAGATTCTTAGAACTAACAGAATTATGGGATAAGCTATAATCCCGTTTTTATACTGTGATTTTCTTCTACACCTTTCTTGAACATCTCAAAGCAGGTGTAAGAGATTCACCGCCTTTGACTACACTTCAACACTTCGATTCACTCTTATTTGCATCCTGAAGGTTCATAACTCTGTTTAAAGTGAATCAGGTTGAAAATGGCCAAATCCTTGTCAATGAAACCATTCATTCTTCATATTCACATCAATAGGTGTTGTTTAACCCTGCATATGTGTCTTCTAGCTACAATACCCCTTATTTACCATTAGAAACTCCTATGGGATTCCTAGAACTAACGGAACTATGGGATAAGCTATAATGCTTGTTTCTTAGTTTAATTTTCTTTTACACCTTTCTTGAACATCTCAAAGCAGTTATAAGAGATTCACCGCCTTTGACTACATTTCAACCCTTCGATTCACTCTTATTTGCATCCTAACGGTTCATAACTCCGTTTATATGTGATTCAACTTGAAAATGGCCAAATCCTTGTCAATGAAATCATTGATTCTTCATATTCACATCAATAGGTGTTGTTTAAGCCTCAATATGTTTCTTCTTGCTACAACGCCCCTTATTCACCATTAGAAACTCCTATGAGATTTCTATGACTAACAAAACTATGGGATAAGCTATAATACTTGTTTCTTACTTTGATTTGCTTTTACACCTTTCTTCAACATCTCAAAGCAGTTGTAAGAGATTCACTGACTTTGACTACACTTCAACACTTCGATTCACTCTTATTTGCATCCTGAAGGTTCGTAACTCCGTTTAAGGTGAATTAGGTTAAAAATGGCCAAATCCTTATCAATGAAACCATTGATTCTTCATATTCACATCAATAGGTGTTGTTTAACGCTATACATGTGTCTTCTTGCTACAATGCCCCTTATTTACCATTAGAAACTCTTATGAGATTCCTAGAACTAACAGAATTATGGGATAAGCTATAATCCCGTTTTCATACTGTGATTTTCTTCTACACCTTTCTTGAACATCTCAAAGCAGTTGTAAGAGATTCACCGCCTTTGACTACACTTCAACACTTTGATTCACTCTTATTTGCATCCTGAAGGTTCATAACTCCGTTTAAAGTGAATCAGGTTGAAAATGGCCAAATCCTTGTCAATGAAACCATTGATTCTTCATATTCACATCAATAGGTGTTGTTTAACCCTGCATATGTGTCTTCTAGCTACAATGCCTCTTATTTACCATTAGAAACTCCTATGGGATTCCTAGAACTAACAGAACTATGGGATAAGCTATAATGCTTGTTTCTTACTTTAATTTTCTTCTACACCTTTCTTGAACATCTCAAAGCAGTTATAATAGATTCACCGCCTTTGACTACATTTCAACCCTTCGATTCACTCTTATTTGCATCCTAACGGTTCATAACTCCGTTTATATGTGATTCAACTTGAAAATGGCCAAATCCTTGTCAATGAAATCATTGATTCTTCATATTCACATCAATAGGTGTTGTTTAAGCCTCAATATGTTTCTTCTTGCTACAACGCCCCTTATTCACCATTAGAAACTCCTATGAGATTCTTAGAACTAACAAAACTATGGGATAAGCTATAATACTTGTTTCTTACTTTGATTTGCTTTTACACCTTTCTTCAACATCTCAAAGCAGTTGTAAGAGATTCACTGACTTTGACTACACTTCAACACTTCGATTCACTCTTATTTGCATCCTGAAGGTTCATAACTTCGTTTAAGGTGAATTAGGTTGAAAATGGCCAAATCCTTATCAATGAAACCATTGATTCTTCATATTCACATCAATAGGTGTTGTTTAACGCTATACATGTGTCTTCTTGCTACAATGCCCCTTATTTACCATTAGAAACTCTTATGAGATTCCTAGAACTAACAGAATTATGGGATAAGCTATAATCCCGTTTTTATACTGTGATTTTCTTCTACACCTTTCTTGAACATCTCAAAGCAGTTGTAAGAGATTCACCGCCTTTGACTACACTTCAACACTTCGATTCACTCTTATTTGCATCCTGAAGGTTCATAACTCTGTTTAAAGTGAATCAGGTTGAAAATGGCCAAATCCTTGTCAATGAAACCATTGATTCTTTATATTCACATCAATAGGTGTTGTTTAACCCTGCATATGTGTCTTCTAGCTACAATACCCCTTATTTACCATTAGAAACTCCTATGGGATTCCTAGAACTAACGGAACTATGGGATAAGCTATAATGCTTGTTTCTTACTTTAATTTTCTTTTACACCTTTCTTGAACATCTCAAAGCAGTTATAAGAGATTCACCGCCTTTGACTACATTTCAACCCTTCGATTCACTCTTATTTGCATCCTAACGGTTCATAACTCCGTTTATATGTGATTCAACTTGAAAATGGCCAAATCCTTGTCAATGAAATCATTGATTCTTCATATTCACATCAATAGGTGTTGTTTAAGCCTCAATATGTTTCTTCTTGCTACAACGCCCCTTATTCACCATTAGAAACTCCTATGAGATTTCTATGACTAACAAAACTATGGGATAAGCTATAATACTTGTTTCTTACTTTGATTTGCTTTTACACCTTTCTTGAACATCTCAAAGCATTTGTAAGAGATTCACTGACTTTGACTACACTTCAACACTTCGATTCACTCTGATTTGCATCCTGAAGGTTCATAACTCCGTTTAATATGAATTAGGTTGAAAATGGCCAAATCCTTGTCAATGAAACCATTGATTCTTCATATTCACATCAATAGGTGTTGTTTAACCCTATACATGTGTCTTCTTGCTACAATGCCCCTTATTTACCATTAGAAACTCTTATGAGATTCCTAGAACTAACAGAATTATGGGATAAGCTATAATCCCGTTTTTATACTGTGATTTTCTTCTACACCTTTCTTGAACATCTCAAAGCAGTTGTAAGAGATTCACCGCCTTTGACTACACTTCAACACTTCGATTCACTCTTATTTGCATCCTGAAGGTTCATAACTCTGTTTAAAGTGAATCAGGTTGAAAATGGCCAAATCCTTGTCAATGAAACCATTCATTCTTCATATTCACATCAATAGGTGTTTTTTAGCCTCTATATGTGTCTTCTAGCTACAATACCCCTTATTTACCATTAGAAACTCCTATGGGATTCCTAGAACTAACGGAACTATGGGATAAGCTATAATGCTTGTTTCTTACTTTAATTTTCTTTTACACCTTTCTTGAACATCTCAAAGCAGTTATAAGAGATTCACCGATTTTGACTACATTTCAACCCTTCGATTCACTCTTATTTGCATCCTAACGGTTCATAACTCCGTTTATATGTGATTCAACTTGAAAATGGCCAAATCCTTGTCAATGAAATCATTGATTCTTCATATTCACATCAATAGGTGTTGTTTAAGCCTCAATATGTTTCTTCTTGCCAACGTCCCTTATTCACCATTAGAAGCTCCTATGAGATTTGTATGACTAAGAAAACTATGGGATAAGCTATAATACTTGTTTCTTACTTTGATTTGCTTTTACACCTTTCTTGAACATCTCAAAGCATTTGTAAGAGATTCACTGACTTTGACTACACTTCAACACTTCGATTTACTCTTATTTGCATCCAGAAGGTTCATAACTCCGTTTAATGTGAATTAGGTTAAAAATGGCCAAATCCTTATCAATGAAACCATTGATTCTTCATATTCACATCAATAGGTGTTGTTTAACGCTATACATGTGTCTTCTTGCTACAATGCCCCTTATTTACCATTAGAAACTCTTATGAGATTCCTAGAACTAACAGAATTATGGGATAAGCTATAATCCCGTTTTCATACTGTGATTTTCTTCTACACCTTTCTTGAACATCTCAAAGCAGTTGTAAGAGATTCACCGCCTTTGACTACACTTCAACACTTTGATTCACTCTTATTTGCATCCTGAAGGTTCATAACTCTGTTTAATGTGAATCAGGTTGAAAATGGCCAAATCCTTGTCAATGAAACCATTCATTCTTCATATTCACATCAATAGGTGTTGTTTAACCCTGCATATGTGTCTTCTAGCTACAATACCCCTTATTTACCATTAGAAACTCCTATGGGATTCCTAGAACTAACGGAACTATGGGATAAGCTATAATGCTTGTTTCTTACTTTAATTTTCTTTTACACCTTTCTTGAACATCTCAAAGCAGTTATAAGAGATTCACCGCCTTTGACTACATTTCAACCCTTCGATTCACTCTTATTTGCATCCTAACGGTTCATAACTCCGTTTATATGTGATTCAACTTGAAAATGGCCAAATCCTTGTCAATGAAATCATTGATTCTTCATATTCACATCAATAGGTGTTGTTTAAGCCTCAATATGTTTCTTCTTGCTACAACGCCCCTTATTCACCATTAGAAACTCCTATGAGATTCTTAGAACTAACAAAACTATGGGATAAGCTATAATACTTGTTTCTTACTTTGATTTGCTTTTACACCTTTCTTGAACATCTCAAAGCAGTTGTAAGAGATTCACCGACTTTGACTACACTTCAACACTTCGATTCACTCTTATTTGCATCTTGAAGGTTCATAACTCCGTTTAAGGTGAATTAGGTTGAAAATGGCCAAATCCTTATCAATGAAACCATTGATTCTTCATATTCTCATCAATAGGTATTGTTTAACCCTATACATGTGTCTTCTTGCTACAATGCCCCTTATTTACCATTAGAAAGTCCTATGAGATTCCTAGAACTAACAGAATTATGGGATACGCTATAATCCCGTTTTTATACTGTGATTTTCTTCTACACCTTTCTTGAACATTTCAAAGCAGTTGTAAGAGATTCACCGCCTTTGACTACACTTCAACACTTCGATTCACTCTTATTTGCATCCTGAAGGTTCATAACTCTGTTTAAAGTGAATCAGGTTGAAAATGGCCAAATCCTTGTCAATGAAACCATTGATTCTTCATATTCACATCAATAGGTGTTGTTTAACCCTGCATATGTGTCTTCTAGCTACAATACCCCTTATTTACCATTAGAAACTCCTATGGGATTCCTAGAACTAACGGAACTATGGGATAAGCTATAATGCTTGTTTCTTACTTTAATTTTCTTTTACACCTTTCTTGAACATCTCAAAGCAGTTATAAGAGATTCACCGCCTTTGACTACATTTCAACCCTTCGATTCACTCTTATTTGCATCCTAACGGTTCATAACTCCGTTTATATGTGATTCAACTTGAAAATGGCCAAATCCTTGTCAATGAAATCATTGATTCTTCATATTCACATCAATAGGTGTTGTTTAAGCCTCAATATGTTTCTTCTTACAGCGCCCTTATTCACCATTAGAAACTCCTATGAGATTTCTATAGAACTAACAAAACTATGGGATAAGCTATAATACTTGTTTCTTACTTTGATTTGCTTTTACACCTTTCTTCAACATCTCAAAGCAGTTGTAAGAGATTCACCTGACTTTGACTACACTTCAACACTTGATTCACTCTTATTTGCATCCCGAAGGTTCATAACTCCGTTTAAGGTGAATTAGGTTAAAAATGGCCAAATCCTTATCAATGAAACCATTGATTCTTCATATTCACATCAATAGGTGTTGTTTAACGCTATACATGTGTCTTCTTGCTACAATGCCCTTATTTACCATTAGAAACTCTTATGAGATTCCTAGAACTAACAGAATTATGGGATAAGCTATAATCCCTGTTTTTATACTTGTGATTTTCTTCTACACCTTTCTTGAACATCTCAAAGCAGGTATAAGAGATTCACCGCCTTTGACTACACTTCAACACTTGATTCACTCTTATTTGCATCCCGAAGGTTCATAACTCTGTTTAAAGTGAATCAGGTTGAAAATGGCCAAATTCTTGTTAATGAATCTTTTGATTCTTCATATTCACATCAATAGGTGTTGTTTAAACCTCAATATGTTTCTTCTTTCTACAATGCCCCTTATTTACCATTAGAAACTCCTATGGGATTCCTAGAACTAATGGAACTATGGGATAAGCTATAATGCTTGTTTCTTACTTTAATTTTCTTTTACACCTTTCTTCAACATCTCAAAGCAGTTATAAGAGATTCACCGCCTTTGACTATATTTCAACCCTTCGATTCACTCTTATTTGCATCCTAACGGTCCATAACTCCGTTTATATGTGATTCAACTTGAAAATGGCCAAATCCTTGTCAATGAAACCATTGATTCTTCATATTCACATCAATAGGTGTTGTTTAAGCCTCCATATGTGTCTTCTTGCTACAACGCCCCTTATTCACCATTAGAAACTCCTATGAGATTTCTATGACTAACAAAACTATGGGATAAGCTATAATACTTGTTTCTTACTTTGATTTGTTTCCACACCTTTCTTGAACATCTCAAAGCAGTTGTAAGAGATTCACTTTCTTTGACTACATTACAACACGTCGAATCACTCTTATTTGCATCTAGAAGGTTCATAACTTCGTTTAAGGTGAATTAGGTTAAAAAGGGCCTAATCCTTGTCAATGAAACCATTGATTCTTCATATTCACATCAATAGGTGTTGTTTAACGCTATACATGTGTCTTCTTGCTACAATGCCCTTATTTACCATTAGAAACTCTTATGAGATTCCTAGAACTAACAGAATTATGGGATAAGCTATAATCCTTGTTTATACTTTGATTTGCTTTTACACCTTTCTTCACCATCTCAAAGCAGTTGTAAGAGATTCACTGACTTTGACTACACTTCAACACTTCGATTCACTCTTATTTGCATCCTGAAGGTTCATAACTCCGTTTAAGGTGAATCAGCTTGAAAATGGCCAAATCCTTGTCAATGAAACCATTCATTCTTCATATTCACATCAACTGGTGTTATTTAAGCCTCCATATGTGTCTTCTAGCTAAATACCCTTATTTACCATGAGAAACTCCTATGGGATTCCTAGAACTAACGGAACTATGGGATAAGCTATAATGCTTGTTTCTTACTTTAATTTTCTTTTACACCTTTCTTGAACATCTCAAAGCAGTTATAAGGAGATTCACCGCCTTTGACTACATTTCAACCCTTCGATTCACTCTTATTTGCATCCTAACGGTTAAACTCCGTTTATATGTGATTCAACTTGAAAATGGCCAAATCCTTGTCAATGAAATCATTGATTCTTCATATTCACATCAATAGGTGTTGTTTAAGCCTCAATATGTTTCTTCTTGCTAAACGCCCTTATTCACCATTAGAAACTCCTATGAGATGTCTATGACTAACAAAACTATGGGATAAGCTATAATACTTGTTTCTTACTTTGATTTGCTTTTACACCTTTTTTGAACATCTCAAAGCATTTGTAAGAGATTCACTGACTTTGACTACACTTCAACACTTTGATTCACTCTTATTTGCATCCTGAAGGTTCATAACTCCGTTTAAGGTGAATTAGGTTAAAAATGGCCAAATCCTTATCAATGAAACCATTGATTCTTCATATTCACATCAATAGGTGTTGTTTAACCCTATACATGTGTCTTCTTGCTACAATGCCCCTTATTTACCATTAGAAACTCTTATGAGATTCCTAGAACTAATGAATTATGGGATAAGCTATAATCCCGTTTTTATCTTGTGATTTGCTTCTACACCTTTCTTGAACATCTCAAAGTAGTTATAAGAGATTCACCGCCTTTGACTACATTTCAACCCTTCGATTCACTCTTATTTGCATCCTGAAGGTTCATAACTCCGTTTAAAGTGAATCAGGTTGAAAATGGCCAAATCCTTGTCAATGAAACCATTGATTCTTTATATTCACATCAATAGGTGTTGTTTAACCCTGCATATGTGTCTTCTAGCTACAATGCGCCTTATTTACCATTAGAAACTCTTATGGGATTCCTAGAACTAACAGAACTATGGGATAAGCTATAATGCTTGTTTCTTACTTTAATTTTCTTCTACACCTTTCTTGAACATCTCAAAGCAGTTATAAGAGATTCACCGCCTTTGACTACATTTCAACCCTTCGATTCACTCTTATTTGCATCCTAACGGTTCATAACTCCGTTTATATGTGATTCAACTTGAAAATGGCCAAATCCTTGTCAATGAAATCATTGATTCTTCATATTCACATCAATAGGTGTTGTTTAAGCCTCAATATGTTTCTTCTTGCTACAACGCCCCTTATTCACCATTAGAAACTCCTATGAGATTTCTATGACTAACAAAACTATGGGATAAGCTATAATACTTGTTTCTTACTTTGATTTGCTTTTACACCTTTCTTGAACATCTCAAAGCAGTTGTAAGAGAATCACTGACTTTGACTACACTTCAACACTTTGATTCACTCTTATTTGCATCACGAAGGTTCATAACTCCGTTTAAGGTGAATTAGGTTAAAAATGGCCAAATCCTTATCAATGAAACCATTGATTCTTCATATTCACATCAATAGGTGTTGTTTAACGCTATACATGTGTCTTCTTGCTACAATGCCCTTATTTACCATTAGAAACTCTTATGAGATTCCTAGAACTAACAGAATTATGGGATAAGCTATAATCCCTGTTTTTACTTTTGATTTTCCTCTACACCTTTCTTGAACATCTCAAAGCAGTTGTAAGAGATTCACCGACTTTGACTACACTTCAACACTTCGATTCACTCTTATTTGCATCTTGAAGGTTCATAACTCCGTTTAAAGTGAATCAGGTTGAAAATGGCCAAATCCTTGTCAATAAAACCATTGATTCTTCATATTCACATCAATAGGTGTTGTTTAACCCTGCATATGTGTCTTCTAGCTACAATGCCCGTTATTTACCATTAGAAACTCCTATGGGATTTCTAGAACTAACAGAACTATGGGAAAAGCTATAATGCTTGTTTCTTACTTTAATTTTCTTCTACACCTTTCTTGAACATCTCAAAGCAGTTTTAAGAGATTCACCGCCTTTGACTACATTTCAACCCTTCGATTCACTCTTATTTGCATCCTAACGGTTCATAACTCCGTTTATATGTGATTCAACTTGAAAATGGCCAAATCCTTGTCAATGAAATCATTGATTCTTCATATTCACATCAATAGGTGTTGTTTAAGCCTCCATATGTGTCATGTTGCTACAATTCCCAAATTCACCATTACAAACTCCTATGAGATTTCTATGACTAACAGAACTATGGGATCAGCTATAACACTTGTTTCCTACTTTGATTTGCTTCTACACGTTTCTTGAACATCTCAAAGTAGTTGTAAGAGATTCACTGACTTTGACTACACTTCAACACTTCGATTCACTCTTATTTGCATCCTGAAGGTTCGTAACTCCGTTTAAGGTGAATTAGGTTAAAAATGGCCAAATCCTTATCAATGAAACCATTGATTCTTCATATTCACATCAATAGGTGTTGTTTAACGCTATACATGTGTCTTCTTGCTACAATGCCCCTTATTTACCATTAGAAACTCTTATGAGATTCCTAGAACTAACAGAATTATGGGATAAGCTATAATCCCGTTTTTATACTGTGATTTTCTTCTACACCTTTCTTGAACATCTCAAAGCAGTTGTAAGAGATTTACCGCCTTTGACTACACTTCAACACTTCGATTCACTCTTATTTGCATCCTGAAGGTTCATAACTCTGTTTAAAGTGAATCAGGTTGAAAATGGCCAAATCCTTGTCAATGAAACCATTCATTCTTCATATTCACATCAATAGGTGTTGTTTAACCCTGCATATGTGTCTTCTAGCTACAATACGCCTTATTTACCATTAGAAACTCCTATGGGATTCCTAGAACTAACGGAACTATGGGATAAGCTATAATGCTTGTTTCTTAGTTTAATTTTCTTTTACACCTTTCTTGAACATCTCAAAGCAGTTATAAGAGATTCACCGCCTTTGACTACATTTCAACCCTTCGATTGACTCTTATTTGCATCCTAACGGTTCATAACTCCGTTTATATGTGATTCAACTTGAAAATGGCCAAATCCTTGTCAATGAAATCATTGATTCTTCATATTCACATCAATAGGTGTTGTTTAAGCCTCCATATGTGTCTTCTTGCTACAACGTCCCTTATTCACCATTAGAAACTCCTATGAGATTTGTATGACTAACAAAACTATGGGATAAGGTATAATACTTGTTTCTTACTTTGATTTGCTTTTACACCTTTCTTGAACATCTCAAAGCATTTGTAAGAGATTCACTGACTTTGACTACACTTCAACACTTCGATTTACTCTTATTTGCATAACTCCGTTTAATGTGAATTAGATTAAAAATGGCCAAATCCTTGTCAATGAAACTATTGATTCTTCATATTCACATCAATAGGTATTTTTTAACCCTATACATGTGTCTTCTTGCTACAATGCCCCTTATTTACCATTAGAAACTCCTATGAGATTCCTAGAACTAACAGAACTATGGGATAACCTATAATCCTGTTTTTATCTGTGATTTTCTTCTACACCTTTCTTGAACATCTCAAAGCAGTTGTAAGAGATTCACCTTTGACTACACTCCAACACTTCGATTCACTCTTATCTGCATCCTGAAGGTTCATAACTCTGTTTAAAGTGAATCAGGTTGAAAATGGCCAAAACCTTGTCAATTAAACCATTGATTCTTCATATTCACATCAATATACTTTGTTTAACCCTGCATATGTTTTCTTAGCTACAATACCCTTATTTACCATTAGAAACTCTTATGGGATTCCTAGCACTAACAGAACTCTGGGATAAGCGATAATGCTTGTTTCTTACTTTAATTTTCTTCTACACCCTTCTTGAACATCTCAAAACGCAGTTATAAGGAGATTCACCGCCTTTGACTACATTTCAACCCTTCGATTCACTCTTATTTGCATCCTAACGGTTCATAACTCCGTTTATAGGTAATGCGACTTGAAAATGGCCAAATCCTTGTCAATGAAATCATTTGATTCTTCATATTCACATCAATAGGTGTTGTTTAAGCCTCAATATGTTTCTTCTTGCTACAACGCCCCTTATTCACCATTAGAAACTCCTGTGAGATTTCTATGACTAATAAAACTATGGGATAAGCTATAATACTTGTTTCTTACTTTGACTTTCTTTTACACCTTTCTTGAATATCTCAAAGCAGTTGTAAGAGATTCATCGCCTTTGACTACACTTCAACACTTTGATTTACTCTTATTTGCATCCTGAAGGTTCATAACTCCGTTTAAGGTGAATCAGGTTGAAAATGGCCAAATCCTTGTCAATGAAACCATTGATTCTTCATACTCACCTCCACAGGTGTTGTTTACCCCTATACATGTGTCTTCTTGCTCCAATGCCCCTCCTTTACCATTCGAAACTCCTCTGAGATTCCTAGAACTACCAGCACTATGGGATAAGCTATAATACTTGTTTCTTACTTTGACTTTCTTTTACACCTTTCTTGAATATCTCAAAGCAGTTGTAAGAGATTCATCGCCTTTGACTACACTTCAACACTTTGATTTACTCTTATTTGCATCCTGAAGGTTCATAACTCCGTTTAAGGTGAATCAGGTTGAAAATGGCCAAATCCTTGTCAATGAAACCATTGATTCTTCTCATTCACATCAATAGGTGTTGTTTAACCCTGCATATGTGTCTTCTATTCTAATACCCTTATTCACCATTAGAAACTCCTATGAGATTCTTAGAACTAACAGAACTATTGGATAAGCTATAATGCTTGTTTCTTACTTTAATTTTCTTTTACACCTTTCTTGAACATCTCAAAGCAGTTATAAGAGATTCACCGCCTTTGACTACATTTCAACCCTTCGATTCACTCTTATTTGTATCTTGAAGGTTCATAACTCCGTTTATATGTGATTCAACTTGAAAATGGCCAAATCCTTGTCAATGAAATCATTGATTCTTCATATTCACATCAATAGGTGTTGTTTAAGCCTCAATATGTTTCTTCTTGCTACAAGCCCTTATTCACAATTAGAAACTCCTATGAGGATTCCTTGAACTAACAGAACTATGGGATAAGCTATAATACTTGTTTCTTACTTTGATTTGCTTTTACACCTTTGTTGAACATCTCAAAGCAGTTGTAAGAGATTCACTGACTTTCACTACACTTCAAGACCTCGATTCACTCTTATTTGCATCCTAAAGGTTCATAACTCCGTTTAAGGTGAATTAGGTTGAAAATGGCCAAATCCTTATCAATGAAACCATTGATTCTTCATATTCACATCAATAGGTGTTGTTTAACCCTATACATGTGTCTTCTTGCTACAATGCCCCTTATTTACCATTAGAAACTCCTATGAGATTCCTAGAACTAACAGAACTATGGGATAAGCTATAATCCCTGTTTTTATCTTTGTGATTTTCTTCTACACCTTTCTTGAACATCTCAAAGCAGTTGTAAGAGATTCACCGCCTTTGACTACACTTCAACACTTTGATTCACTCTTATTTGCATCCTGAAGGTTCATAACTCCGTTTAAAGTGAATCAGGTTGAAAATGGCCCAATTCTTGTCAATGAAACCATTGATTCTTCATATTCACATCAATAGGTGTTGTTTAACCCTGCATATGTGTCTTCTAGCTACAATGCCTCTTATTTACCATTAGAAACTCCTATGGGATTCCTAGAACTAACAGAACTATGGGATAAGCTATAATGCTTGTTTCTTACTTTAATTTTCTTCTACACCTTTCTTGAACATCTCAAAGCAGTTACAAGAGATTCATTCCCTTGGACTACATTTCAACTCTTCGATTCCCTCTTATTTTCCTCCTACAGCTTCATAACTCCGTTTATATGTGACTCAACTTTAAAATTGCCAAGCCCTTGTCAATGAAATCATTGATTCTTCATATTCACATCAATAGGTGTTATTTAAGCCTCAATATGTTTCTTCTTGCTAACGCCCTTATTCACCATTAGAAACTCCTATGAGATTCTAGGACTAACAAAACTATGGGATAAGCTATAATACTTGTTTCTTACTTTGATTTGCTTTTACACCTTTCTTGAACATCTCAAAGCAGTTGTAAGAGATTCACTGACTTTGACTACACTTCAACACTTGATTCACTCTTATTTGCATCCGAAGGTTCATAACTCCGTTTAAGGTGAATTAGGGTGAAAATGGCCAAATCCTTATCAATGAAACCATTGATTCTTCATATTCACATCAATAGGTGTTGTTTAACCCTATACATGTGTCTTCTTGCTACAATGCCCTTATTTACCATTAGAAACTCTTATGAGATTCCTAGAACTAACAGAATTATGGGATAAGCTATAATCCTGTTTTTTATCTTGTGATTTTCTTCTACACCTTTCTTGAACATCTCAAAGCAGTTGTAAGAGATTCACCGCCTTTGACTACACTTCAACACTTGATTCACTCTTATTTGCATCCCGAAGGTTCATAACTCCGTTTAAAGTGAATCAGGTTGAAAATGGCCAAATCCTTGTCAATGAAACCATTCATTCTTCATATTCACATCAATAGGTGTTGTTTAACCCTGCATATGTGTCTTCTAGCTCCAATACCCTTATTTACCATTAGAAACTCCTATGGGATTCCTAGAACTAACGGAACTATGGGATAAGCTATAATGCTTGTTTCTTACTTTAATTTTCTTTTACACCTTTCTTGAACATCTCAAAGCGGTTATAAGAGATTCACGCCTTTGACTACATTCCAACCCTTCAATTCCCTCTTATTTGCGTCCTAACGGTTCATAACTCCGTTTATAGGTGATTCAACTTGAAAATGGCCAAATCCTTGTCAATGAAATCATTGATTCTTCATATTCCCATCAATAGGTGTTGTTTAAGCCTCAATATGTTTCTTCTTGCTAACGCCCTTATTCACCATTAGAAACTCCTATGAGATTCCTATGACTAACAAAACTATGGGATAAGCTATCATACTTGTTTCTTACTTTGATTTGCTTTTACACCTTTCTTGAACATCTCAAAGCGAGTTGTAAGAGATTCACTGACTTTGACTACACTTCAACACTTGATTCACTCTTATTTGCATCCGAAGGTTCATACCTCCGTTTAAGGTGAATTAGGTTGAAAATGGCCAAGACCTTATCAATGAAGCCATTGATTCTTCATATTCACATCAATAGGTGTTGTTTAACCCTGTACATGTGTCTTCTTGCTACAATGCCCTTATTTACCATTAGAAACTCTTATGAGATTCCTAGAACTAACAGAATTATGGGATAAGCTATAATCCTGTTTTTATCTTTGTGATTTTCTTCTACACCTTTCTTGAACATCTCAAAGCAGTTGTAAGAGATTCACCCTTTGACTACACTTCAACACTTGATTCACTCTTATTTGCATCCGAAGGTTCATAACTCCGTTTAAAGTGAATCAGGTTGAAAATGGCCAAATCCTTGTCAATGAAACCATTCATTCTTCATATTCACATCAATAGGTGTTGTTTAACCCTGCATATGTGTCTTCTAGCTACAATACGCCTTATTTACCATTAGAAACTCCTATGGGATTCCTAGAACTAACGGAACTATGGGATAAGCTATAATGCTTGTTTCTTACTTTGATTTGCTTCTACACCTTTCTTGAACATCTCAAAGCAGTTGTAAGAGATTCACCTCCTTTGACTACACTTCAACCCTTGATTCACTCTTGTCTGCATCCTAACGGTTCATTTCCCCGTTTATAGGTGAATCAGCTTGAAAATGGCCAAATCCTTGTCAATGATACCATTGATTCATCATATTCACATCTATAGGTGTTGTTTAAGGCTCTATATGTGTCTTCTTGCTACAACGCCCCTTATTCACCATTAGAAATTCCTATGAGATTATTAAAACTAAGAAAACTATGGGATAAGCTATAGTAATTGTTTCTTACATTGATTTGCTTTTACACCTTTCTTGAACATCTCAAAGCAGTTGTAAGAGATTCACTGACTTTGATTACACTTCACCACTTGATTCACTCTTATTTGCATCCTAAAGGTTCATAACTCCGTTTAAGGTGAATTAGGTTGAAAATGGCCAAATCCTTATCAATGAAACCATTGATTCTTCATATTCACATCAATAGGTGTTGTTTAACCCTATACATGTGTCTTCTTGCTACAATGCCCTTATTTACCATTAGAAACTCTTATGAGATTCCTAGAACTAACAATTTATGGGATAAGCTATAATGCTTGTTTCTTACTTTGATTTTCTTCTACACCTTTCTTGAAAATCTCAAAGCAGTTGTAAGAGATTCACCGCCTTTGACTACACTTCAACACTTTGATTCACTCTTATTTGCATCCTAAAGGTTCATAACTCCGTTTAAAGTGAATCAGGTTGAAAATGGCCAAATCCTTGTCAATGAAACCATTGATTCTTCATATTCACATCAATAGGTGTTGTTTAACCCTGCATATGTGTCTTCTAGCTACAATGCTCGTTATTTACCATTAGAAACTATATGGGATTTCTAGAACTAACAGAACTATGGGAAAAGCTATAATGCTTGTTTCTTACTTTAATTTTCTTCTACACCTTTCTTGAACATCTCAAAGCAGTTATAAGAGATTCACCGCCTTTGACTACATTTCAACCCTTCGATTCACTCTTATTTGCATCCTAACGGTTCATAACTCCGTTTATATGTGATTCAACTTGAAAATGGCCAAATCCTTGTCAATGAAATCATTGATTCTTCATATTCACATCAATAGGTGTTGTTTAAGCCTCAATATGTTTCTTCTTGCTAACGCCCTTATTCACCATTAGAAACTCCTATGAGATTCCATGACTAACAAAACTATGGGCTAAGCTATCACACTTGTTTCTTACTTCGATTTCCTTTTACACCTTTCTTGAACATCTCAAAGCAGTTGTAAGAGATTCACTGACTTTGACTACACTTCAACACTTGATTCACTCTTATTTGCATCCGAAGGTTCATAACTCCGTTTAAGGTGAATCAGGTTGAAAATGGCCAAATCCTTATCAATGAAACCATTGATTCTTCATATTCACATCAATAGGTGTTGTTTAACCCTATACATGTGTCTTCTTGCTACAATGCCCTTATTTACCATTAGAAACTCTTATGAGATTCCTAGAACTAACGAAATTATGGGATAAGCTATAATCCTGTTTTCATCTTGTGATTTTCTTCTACACCTTTCTTGAACATCTCAAAGCGGTTGTAAGGAGATTCACCTTTGACTACACTTCAACACTTGATTCACTCTTATTTGCATCCGAAGGTTCATAACTCCGTTTAAAGTGAATCAGGTTGAAAATGGCCAAATCCTTGTCAATGAAACCATTGATTCTTCATATTCACATCAATAGGTGTTGTTTAACCCTGCATATGTGTCTTCTAGCTACAATGCCCTTATTTACCATTAGAAACTCCTATGGGATTCCTAGAACTAACGAACTATGGGATAAGCTATAATGCTTGTTTCTTACTTTAATTTTCTTTTACACCTTTCTTGAACATCTCAAAGCAGTTATAAAGAGATTCACCGCCTTTGACTACATTTCAACCTTCGATTCACTCTTATTTGCATCCTAACGGTTCATAACTCCGTTTATAGGTGATTCAACTTGATAATGGCCAAATCCTTGTCAATGAAATCATTGATTCTTCATATTCACATCAATAGGTGTTGTTTAAGCCTCAATATGTTTCTTCTTGCTAAAACGCCCCTTATTCACCATTAGAAACTCCTGTGAGATTTCTATGACTAATAAAACTATGGGATCAGCTATAATACCTGTTTCTTGCTTTGATTCGCTTTTACACCTGTGTTGAACATCTCAAAGCAGTTGTAAGAGATTCACTGACTTTGACTACACTTCAACACTTGATTCACTCTTATTTGCATCCGAAGGTTCATAACCGCGTTTAAGGTGGATTAGGTTGGAAGTGGCCACATCCTTATCAAGGAAACCATTGATTCTTCATATTCACATCACTAGGTGTTGTTTAACCCTATACAGGTGTCTTCTTGCTACAATGCCCTTATTTACCATTAGAAACTCTTATGAGATTCCTAGAACTAACAATTATGGGATAAGCTATAATCCCTGTTTTCATCTTGTGATTTTCTTCTACACCTTTCTTGAACATCTCAAGCGGTTGTAAGAGATTCCCGCCTTTGACTACACTTCAACACTTGATTCACTCTTATTTGCATCCTGAAGGTTCATAACTCCGTTTAAAGTGAATCAGGTTGAAAATGGCCAAATCCTTGTCAATGAAACCATTGATTCTTCATATTCACATCAATAGGTGTTGTTTAACCTGCATATGTGTCTTCTAGCTACATACCCTTATTTACCATTAGAAACTCCTAGGGGATTCCTAGAACTGACAGAACTATGGGATAAGCGATAATGCCTGCTTCTTACTTTAATTTTCTTCTACACCTTTCTTGAACATCTCAAAGCGGTTATAAGAGATTCACCTTTGACTACATTTCAACCCTTCGATTCACTCTTATTTTCATCCTCAAGGTTCATACCTCCGTTTATAGGTGAAGCAGCTTGAAAATATCCGAATCCTTGTTAATGAATCATTTGATTCTTCATATTCACATCAATAGGTGTTGTTTAAGCCTCAATATGTTTCTTCTTGCTACAACACCCCTTATTCACCATTAGAAACTCCTGTGAGATTTCTATGACTAATAAAACTATGGGATAAGCTATAATACTTGTTTCTTACTTTGATTTGCATTTACACCTTTCTTGAACATCTCAAAGCAGTTGTAAGAGATTCACTGACTTTGACTACACTTCAAGACTTCGATTCACTCTTATTTGCATCCTAAAGGTTCATACCTCCGTTTAAGGTGAATTAGGTTGAAAATGGCCAAAACCTTATCAATGAAACCATTGATTCTTCATATTCACATCAATAGGTGTTGTTTAACCCTATACATGTGTCTTCTTGCTACAATGCCCCTTATTTACCATTAGAAACTCTTATGAGATTCCTAGAACTAACAGAACTATGGGATAAGCTATAATCCTGTTTTTTATCTTTGATTTTCTTCTACACCTTTCTTGAACATCTCAAAGCAGTTGTAAGAGATTCACCTTTGACTACACTTCTTAACACTTGATTCACTCTTATTTGCATCCTGAAGGTTCATAACTCCGTTTAAAGTGAATCAGGTTGAAAATGGCCAAATCCGTGTCAATGAAACCATTCATTCTTCATATTCACATCAATAGGTGTTGTTTAACCCTGCATATGTGTCTTCTTCTCAATACCCTTATTTACCATTAGAAACTCCTATGAGATTCCTAGAACTAACGGAACTATGGGATAAGCTATAATGCTTGTTTCTTACTTTAATTTTCTTTTACACCTTTCTTGAACATCTCAAAGCGGTTATAAGAGATTCACACTTTGACTACATTTCAACCCTTGATTCACTCTTATTTGCATCCTAACGGTTCATAACTCCGTTTATAGGTGATTCAACTTGAAAATGGCCAAATCCTTGTCAATGAAATCATTGATTCTTCATATTCACATCAATAGGTGTTGTTTAAGCCTCAATATGTTTCTTCTTGCTAAACGCCCTTATTCACTATTAGAAATTCCTATGAGATTCAAATAACTAACAGAACTGTGGGATAACCTATATTACTTGTTTCTTACTTTGATTTGCTTTTACACCTTTCTTGAACATCTCAAAGCATTTGTAAGAGATTCACTGACTTTGACTACACTTCAACACTTGATTCACTCTTATTTGCATCCGAAGGTTCATAACTCCGTTTAAGGTGAATTAGGTTGAAAATGGCCAAATCCTTATCAATGAAACCATTGATTCTTCATATTCACATCAATAGGTGTTGTTTAACCCTATACATGTGTCTTCTTGCTACAATGCCCTTATTTACCATTAGAAACTCTTATGAGATTCCTAGAACTAACAGAATTATGGGATAAGCTATAATCCTTGTTTTTATCTTGTGATTTTCTTCTACACCTTTCTTGAACATCTCAAAGCAGTTGTAAGAGATTCACCGCCTTTGACTACACTTCAACACTTGATTCACTCTTATTTGCATCCGAAGGTTTATAACTCCGTTTAAAGTGAATCAGGTTGAAAATGGCCAAATCCTTGTCAATGAAACCATTGATTCTTCATATTCACATCAATAGGTGTTGTTTAACCCTGCATATGTGTCTTCTAGCTACAATACCCCTTATTTACCATTAGAAACTCCTATGGGATTCCTAGAACTAACGGAACTATGGGATAAGCTATAATGCTTGTTTCTTAGTTTAATTTTCTTTTACACCTTTCTTGAACATCTCAAAGCAGTTAAAAGAGATTCACCGCCTTTGCCTACATTACACCCCTTCGATTCACTCTTATTTGCAACCTAACGGTTCATAACTCCGTTTATAGGTGAATCATCTTGAAAATGGCCAAATCCTTGTCAATGAAATCATTGATTCTTCATATTCCCAGCAATAGGTGTTGTTTAAGCCTCAATATGTTTCTTCTTGCTACAAGCCCTTATTCACCATTAGAAACTCCTATGAGATTCCGATGACTAACAAAACCATGGGATAAGCTATAATACTTGTTTCTTACTTTGGTTTGCTTTTACACCTTTCTTGAACATCTCAAATCAGTTGTAAGATATTCACTGACTTTGACTACACTTCAACACTTGATTCACTCTTATTTGCATCCTGAAGGTTCATAACTCCGTTTAAGGTGAATTAGGTTGAAAATGGCCAAATCCTTATCAATGAAACCATTGATTCTTCATATTCACATCAATAGGTGTTGTTTAACCCTATACATGTGTCTTCTTGCTACAACTCCCAAATTCACCATTAGAAACTCCTATGAGATTCTAATAACTAACAGAACTGTGGGATAAGCTATAATCCCTGTTTTTACTGTGATTTTCTTCTACACCTTTCTTGAACATCTCAAAAGCGGTTGTAAGAGATTCACCCTTTGACTACACTTCAACACTTGATTCACTCTTATTTGCATCCGAAGGTTCATAACTCCGTTTATAGGTGAATCAGGTTGAAAATGGCCAAATCCTTGTCAATGAAACCATTGATTCTTCATATTCACATCAATAGGTGTTGTTTAACCCTGTATACGTGTCTTCTAGCTACAATGCGCCTTATTTACCATTAGAACTTCCTATGGGATTCCTAGAACTAACAGAACTATGGGATAAGCTATAATGCTTGTTTCTTACTTTAATTTTCTTCTACACCTTTCTTGAACATCTCAAAGCAGTTATAAGAGATTCACCGCCTTTGACTACATTTCAACCCTTCGATTGACTCTTATTTGCATCCTGAAGGTTCGTCACTCCGTTTATAGGTGATTCAACTTGAAAATGTCTGAATCCTTGTCAATGAACCCATTGATTCTTCATATTCACATCAATAGGTGTTGTTTAAGCGTCCATATGTTTCTTCTACTATGCCCTTATTTACCATTAGAAACTCCTATGGGATTCCTAAAACTAACGGAACTATGGGATAAGCTATAATACTTGTTTCTTACTTTGATTTGCTTTTACACCTTTCTTGAACATCTCAAAGCAGTTGTAAGAGATTCACTGACTTGGACTACACTTCAAGACTTTGATTCACTCTTATTTGCATCCTGAAGGTTCGTAACTCCGTTTATAGGTGATTCAACTTGAAAATGTCTGAATCCTTGTCAATGAAACCATTGATTCTTCATATTCACATCAATAGGTGTTGTTTAACGCTATACATGTGTCTTCTTGCTACAATGCCCTTATTTACCATTAGAAACTCTTATGAGATTCCTAGAACTAACAGAATTATGGGATAAGCTATAATCCTGTTTTTCTTGTGATTTTCTTCTACACCTTTCTTGAACATCTCAAAGCAGTTGTAAGAGATTCACCGCTTTGACTTCAACACTTTGATTCACTCTTATTTGCATCCTGAAAGTTCATAACTCCGTTTAAAGTGAATCAGGTTGAAAATGGCCAAATCCTTGTTAATGAAACCATTGATTCTTCATATTCACATCAATAGGTGTTGTTTAACCCTGCATATGTGTCTTCTAGCTACAATGCCCCTTATTTACCATTAGAAACTCCTATGGGATTCCTAGAACTAACAGAACTATGGGATAAGCTATAATGCTTGTTTCTTACTTTAATTTTCTTCTACACCTTTCTTGAACATCTCAAAGCAGTTATAAGAGATTCACCGCCTTTGACTACATTTCAACCCTTTGATTCACTCTTATTTGCATCCTGAAGGTTCATAACTCCGTTTATAGGTGATTCAACTTGAAAATGGCTAAATCCTTTTCAATGAAAGCACTGATCCTACATTTTCACCTCAATAGCTGTAGTTTAAGCCTCTATATATCTCTTCTTGCTACAAGCCCTTATTCACCATTAGAAACTCCTATGAGATTCTTAGAACTAACGGAACTATGGGATAAGCTATAATGCTTGTTTTTTACTTTGATTTGCTTTTACACCTTTCTTGAACATCTCAAAGTAGTTGTAAGAGATTCACCCACTTTGATTACACTTCAATACTTCGATTCACTCTTATTTGAATCCTGAAGGTTCATAACTCCGTTTAAGGTGAATTAGGTTGAAAATGGCAAAATCCCTGTCAATCAAACCATTGATTCTTCTCATTTACATCAATAGGTGTTTTTTAACCCTCCATATGTGTCTTCTTGCTACAATGCCCCTTATATACCATTAGAAACTCCTACGAGATTCTTAAAACTAACAGAACTATGGGATAAGCTATAATGCTTGTTTCTTACTTTGATTTGCTTCTACACCTTTCTTGAACATCTCAAAGCAGTTGTAAGAGATTCACCGCCTTTGACTACACTTCAACACTTTGATTCACTCTTATTTGCATCCTGAAGGTTCATAACTTCGTTTAAAGTGAATCAGGTTGAAAATGGCCAAATCCTTGTCAATGAAACCATTGATTCTTCATATTCACATCAATAGGTGTTGTTTAACTTCCTATATGTGTCTTCTTTGCTACAATGCCCTTATTTACCATTAGAAACTCTTATGAGATTCCTAGAACTAACAGATTATGGGATAAGCTATAATCTGTTTTTACTTTGATTTTCTTTTACACCTTTCTTGAACATCTCAAAGCGGTTGTAAGAGATTCACATTGACTACACTTCAACACTTGATTCACTCTTATTTGCATCCTGAAGGTTCATAACTCCGTTTATAAGTGAATCAGGTTGAAAATGGCCAAATCCTTGTCAATGAAACCATTGATTCTTCATATTCACATCAATAGGTGTTGTTTAACCTGCATATGTGTCTTCTTGCTACGCCCTTATTTACCATTAGAAACTCCTATGAGATTCCTAGAACTAACAAAACTATGGGATAAGCTATAATGCTTGTTTCTTACTTTAATTTTCTTTTACTTGAACATCTCAAAGCGGTTGTAAGAGATTCACTGACTTTGACTACATTTCAACCCTTGATCTCACTCTTATTTGCATCCTGAAGGTTCATAACTCCGTTTATAGGTGATTCAACTTGAAAATGGCCAAATCCTTGTCGATGAAACCCTTGATTCTTCATATTCACATCAATAGGTGTTGTTTAAGCCTCAATATGTTTCTTCTTTGCTACGCCCTTATTCACCATTAGAAACTCCTATGAGATTTCTATGACTAACAAAACTATGGGATAAGCTATAATACTTGTTTCTTACTTTGATTTGCTTTTACACCTTTCTTGAACATCTCAAAGCAGTTGTAAGAGATTCACTGACTTTGACTACACTTCAACACTTCGATTCACTCTTATTTGCATCCTGAAGGTTCATAACTCCGTTTAAGGTGAATTAGGTTGAAAATGGCCAAATCCTTGTCAATAAAACCATTGATTCTTCATATTCACATCAATAGGTGTTGTTTTACCCTATACATGTGTCTTCTTGCTACAATGCCCCTTATTTACCATTAGAAACTCCTACGAGATTCTTAAAACTAACAGAACTATGGGATAAGCTATAATGCTTGTTTTTATCTTGTGATTTTCTTTTCACCTTTCTTGAACATCTCAAAGTAGTTATAAGAGATTCACCGCCTTTGACTACTCTTCATCACTTCGATTCACTCTTATTTGCATCTTGAAGGTTCATAATTCCGTTTATAGGTGAATCAGCTTGAAAATGGCCAAATCCTTGTCAATGAAACCATTGAATCTTCATATTCACATCAATAGGTGTTGTTTAACCCTGCATATGTGTCTTCTAGCTACAATGCCCCTTATTTACCATTAGAAACTCTTATGAGATTCCTAGAACTAACAGAATTATGGGATAAGCTATAATGCTTGTTTCATACTTTGATTTTCTTCTACACCTTTCTTGAACATCTCAAAGTGGTTATAAGAGATTCACCGCCTTTGACTACATTTCAACTTGATTCACTTTCTTATTTGCATCCTAACGAGGTTCATTACGCCGTTTATAGGTGATTCAGCTTGAAAATGGCCAAATCCTTGTCAATGAAACCATTGATTCTTCATATTCACATCAATAGGTGATGTTTAAGCTTCAATATGTTTCTTCTTGCTAACGCCCTTATTCACCATTAGAAACTCCTATGAGATTCCTAGAACTAACAAAACTATGGGATAAGCTATAATGCTTGTTTCTTGCTTTGTTTGGCTTATGTACCTGTCTTGAACATCTCAAGACAGTTGTAAGAGATTCACTGCTTTGACTACACTTCAACACTTCGATTCACTCTTATTTGCATCCTCAAGGTTCATAACTCCGTTTAAGGTGAATTAGGTTGAAAATGGCCAAATCCTTGTCAATGAAACCATTGATTCTTCATATTCACATTAATAGGTGTTGTTTAACCCTCTATATGTGTCTTCTTGCTACAATGCCCTTATTTACCATTAGAAACTCTTATGAGATTCCTAGAACTAACAAATTATGGGATAAGCTATAATGCTTGTTTCTTACTTTGATTTGCTTCTACACCTTTCTTGAACATCTCAAAGCAGTTGTAAGATATTCACCGCCTTTGACTACACTTCAACACTTTGATTCACTCTTATTTTCATCCTGAAGGTTCATAACTCCATTTATAAGTGATTCAGCTTGAAAATGGCCAAATCCTTGTCAATGAAACCATTGATTCTTCATATTCACATCAATAGGTGTTGTTTAAGCCTCCATATGTGTCTTCTAGCTACAATACCCCTTATTTACCATTAGAAACTCCTATGAGATTCCTATGACTAACATAACTATGGGATAAGCTATAATGTTTGTTCCTTACTTTGATTTGCTTCTATACCTTTTTTAAACATCGCAAAGCAGTTGTAAGAGATTCACCCTTTGACTACATTTCACACTTGATTCACCCTTATTTACATCCTAAAGGTTCATAACTCCGTTTATAGGTGATTCAACTTGAAAATGGCCAAATCCTTCTCAATGAAACCAGTGATTCTTCATATTCACATCAATAGGTGTTGTTTAAACCTCCATATTTGTCTTCTTGCTACGCCCTTATTTACCATTAGAAACGCCTATGAGATTCCTAGAACTAACAAAACTATGGGGTAAGCTATAATGCTGGTTTCTTACTTTGATTTGCTTTTACACCTTTCTTGAACATCTCAAAGCAGTTGTAAGAGATTCACTTGACTTTACTTCAACATTGATTCACTCTTATTTGCATCCTGAAGGTTCATAACTCCGTTTATAGGTGAATCAGATTGAAAATGGCCAAATCCTTGTCAATGAAACCATTGATTCTTCATATTCACATCAATAGGTGTTGTTTTACCCCATACATGTGTCTTCTTGCTACAATGCCCCTTATTTATCATTAGAAACTCTTATGAGATTCCTAGAACTAACAGGATTATGGGATAAGCTATAATGCTTGTTTCTTACTTTGATTTGCTTCTACACCTTTCTTGAATATCTCAAAGCAGTTGTAAGAGATTCACCGCCTTTGACTACACTCCAACACTTCGATTCACTCTTATTTGTATCCTGAAGGTTCATAACTCTGTTTAAAGTGAATCAGGTTGAAAATGGCCAAATCCTTGTCAATGAAACCATTGATTCTTCATATTCACATCATTAGGTGTTGTTTAACCCTGCATATGTGTCTTTTAGCTACAATACCCCTTATTTACCATTAGAAACTCCTATGGGATTCCTAAAACTAACGGAACTATGGGATAAGCTATAATACTTGTTTCTTACTTTGATTTGCTTTTACACCTTTCTTGAACATCTCAAAGCAGTTATAAGAGATTCACCGCCTTTGACTACATTTCAACCCTTCGATTCACTCTTATTTGCATCCTGAAAAATCATAACTCCGTTTATAGGTGATTCAACTTGAAAATGGCCAAATACTTCTGAATGAATCATTTGATTCTTCATATTCACATCAATAGGTGTTGTTTAAGCCTCAATATGTTTCTTCTTGCTACAACGCCCCTTATTCACCATTAGAAACTCCTATGAGATTTTTATGACTAACAAAACTATGGGATAAGCTATAATACTTGTTTCTTACTTTGATTTGCTTTTACACCTTTCTTGAACATCTCAAAGTAGTTGTAAGAGATTCACTGACTTTGACTACACTTCAACACTTTGATTCACTCTTATTTGCATCCTGAAGGTTCATAACTCCGTTTAAGGTGAATTAGGTTGAAAATGGCCAAATCCTTGTCAATGAAACCATTGATTCTTCATATTCACATCAATAGGTGTTGTTTTACCCCATACATGTGTCTTCTTGCTACAATGCCCCTTATTTATCATTAGAAACTCCTATGAGATTCCTAGAACTAACAGAATTATGGGATAAGCTATAATCTGTTTTTATCTTGTGATTTTCTTCTCACCTTTCTTGAACATCTCAAAGCAGGTTGTAAGAGATTCACCTTTGACTACACTTCAACACTTCGATTCACTCTTATTTGCATCCTAAATGTTCATAACTCCGTTTATAGGTAAATCAGCTTGAAAATGCCCAAATCCTTGTCAATGAAACCATTGATTCTTCATATTCACATCAATAGGTGTTGTTTAACCCTCCATATGTGTCTTGTAGCCACAACATCCCTTATTTACCATTACAAACTCCTATGAGATTCCTAGAACTAACGGAACTATGGGATAAGCTATAATGCTTGTTTCTTACTTTGATTTTCTTCTACACCTTTCTTGAACATCTCAAAGCAGTTGTAATAGATTCACCGCCTTTGACTACACTTCAACACTTCGATTCACTCTTATTTGCATCCTGAAGGTTCATAACTCCGTTTATAGGTGATTCAACTTGAAAATGGCCAAATCCTTGTCAATGAAACCATTGATTCTTCATATTCACATCAATAGGTGTTGTTTAAGCCTCAATATGTTTCTTCTTTGCTACGCCCTTATTCACCATTAGAAACTCCTATGAGATTTCCTATGACTAACAAAACTATGGGATAAGATATAATACTTGTTTCTTACTTTGATTTGCTTTTACCCCTTTCTTGAACATCTCAAAGCGGTTGTAAGAGATTCACTGACTTTGACTACACTTCAACACTTGATTCACTCTTATTTGCATCCTGAATGTTCATAACTCCGTTTAAGGTGAATTAGGTTGAAAATGGCCAAATCCTTATCAATGAAACCATTGATTCTTCATATTCACATCAATAGGTGTTGTTTAACCTATACATGTGTCTTCTTGCTACAATGCCCTTATTTACCATTAGAAACTCTTATGAGATTCCTAGAACTAAAGAATTATGGGATAAGCTATAATCCTGTTTTCATCTTTGTGATTTTCTTCTACACCTTTCTTGAACATCTCAAAGCGGTTGTAAGAGATTCACGCCTTTGACTACACTTCAACACTTGATTCACTCTTATTTGCATCCTGAAGGTTCATTCCGTTTATAAGTGAATCAGGTTGAAAATGGCCAAATCCTTGTCAATGAAACCATTGATTCTTCATATTCACATCAATAGGTGTTGTTTAACCCTCCATATGTGTCTTCTTCTACAATACCCTTATTTACCATTAGAAACTCCCTATGTGATTCCTAGAACTAACGGAACTATGGGATAAGCTATAATGCTTGTTTCTTACTTTAATTTTCTTTTACACCTTTCTTGAACATCTCAAAGCAGTTATAAGAGATTCACCTTTGATTACATTTCAACCCTTGATTCACTCTTATTTGCATCCTGAAGGTTCATAACTCCGTTTATAAGTGATTCAACGTGAAAATCGCCAAATCCTTGTCAATGAACCCATTGATTCTTCATATTCACATCAATAGGAGTTGTTTAACCCTCAATATATTTGTTCTTGGTACAACGCCCCTTATTCACCATTAGAAACTCCTATGAGATTCTTAGAACTAACAAAACTATGGGATAAGCTATAATACTTGTTTCTTACTTTGATTTGCTTTTACACCTTTCTTGAACATCTCAAAGCAGTTGTAAGAGATTCACTGACTTTGACTACACTTCAACACTTCGATTCACTCTTATTTGCATCCTGAAGGTTCATAACTCCGTTTAAGGTGAATTAGGTTGAAAATGGCCAAATCCTTATCAATAAAACCATTGATTCTTCATATTCACATCAATAGGTGTTGTTTAACCCTATACATGTGTCTTCTTGCTACAATGCCCCTTATTTACCATTAGAAACTCTTATGAGATTCCTAGAACTAACAGAATTATGGGATAAGCTATAATCCCGTTTTTATACTGTGATTTTCTTCTACACCTTTCTTGAACATCTCAAGCGGTTGTAAGAGATTCACGCCTTTGACTACACTTCAACACTTGATTCACTCTTATTTGCATCCTGAAGGTTCATAACTTCCGTTTAAAGTGAATCAGGTTGAAAATGGCCAAATCCTTGTCAATGAAACCATTGATTCTTCATATTCACATCAATAGGTGTTGTTTAACCTGCATATGTGTCTTCTAGCTACAATACCCTTATTTACCATTAGAAACTCCTATGGGATTCCTAGAACTAACGGAACTATGGGATAAGCTATAATGCTTGTTTCTTACTTTAATTTTCTTTTACACCTTTCTTGAACATCTCAAAGCGGTTATAAGAGATTCACATTTGACTACATTTCAACCCTTGATTCACTCTTATTTGCATCCTAACGGTTCATAACTCCGTTTATAGGTGATTCAACTTGAAAATGGCCAAATCCTTGTCAATGAAATCATTGATTCTTCATATTCACATCAATAGGTGTTGTTTAAGCCTCAATATGTTTCTTCTTGCTAAGCGCCCTTATTCACCATTAGAAACTCCTGTGAGATTTCTATGACTAATAAAACTATGGGATAAGCTATAATACTTGTTTCTTACTTTGATTTGCTTTTACACCTTTCTTGAACATCTCAAAGCAGTTGTAAGAGATTCACTGACTTTGACTACACTTCAAGACTTCGATTCACTCTTATTTGCATCCTGAAGGTTCATAACTCCGTTTAAGGTGAATTAGGTTGAAAATGGCCAAATCCTTATCAATGAAACCATTGATTCTTCATATTCACATCAATAGGTGTTGTTTAACCCTATACATGTGTCTTCTTGCTACAATGCCCCTTATTTACCATTAGAAACTCCTATGAGATTCCTAGAACTAACAGAACTATGGGATAAGCTATAATGCTTGTTTTTATCTTGTGATTTTCTTCTACACCTTTCTTGAACATCTCAAAGCAGTTGTAATAGATTCACCGCCTTTGACTACACTTCAACACTTGATTAACTCTTATTTGCATCCTGAAAGTTCATAACTCCGTTTAAAGTGAATCAGGTTGAAAATGGCCAAATCCTTGTCAATGAAACCATTGATTCTTCATATTCACATCAATAGGTGTTGTTTAACCCTGCATATGTGTCTTCTAGCTACAATACCCGTTATTTACCATTAGAAACTCCTATGGGATTCCTATAACTAACGGAACTATGGGATAAGCTATAATGCTTGTTTCTTAGTTTAACTTGCTTTTCACCTTTCTTGAACATCTCAAAGCGGTTATAAGAGATTCACGCCTTTGATTACATTTCACCCCTTGATTCACTCTTATTTGCATCCTAAAGGTTCATAACTCTGTTTATAGGTGAATCAGCTTGAAAATGGCCAAATCCTTGTCAATGAAATCATTGATTCTTCATATTCACATCAATAGGTGTTGTTTAAGCCTCAATATGTTTCTTCTTGCTACAACGCCCCTTATTCACCATTAGAAACTCCTATGAGATTCAAATAACTAACAGAACTGTGGGATAAGCTATAATACTTGTTTTTTACTTTGACTTGCTTTTCACCTTTCTTGAACATCTCAAAGCAGTTGTAAGAGATTCACTGACTTTGACTACACTTCAACACTTGATTCACTCTTATTTGCATCCGAAGGTTCATAACTCCGTTTAAGGTGAATTAGGTTGAAAATGGCCAAATCCTTATCAATGAAACCATTGATTCTTCATATTCACATCAATAGGTGTTGTTTAACGCTATACATGTGTCTTCTTGCTACAATGCCCTTATTTACCATTAGAAACTCTAATGAGATTCCTAGAACTAACAGAATTATGGGATAAGCTATAATCCTGTTTTTATCTTTGTGATTTTCTTCTACACCTTTCTTGAACATCTCAAAGCAGTTGTAAGAGATTCACGCTTTGACTACACTTCAACACTTTGATTCACTCTTATTTGCATCCTGAAGGTTCATAACTCCGTTTAAAGTGAATCAGGTTGAAAATGGCCAAATCCTTGTTAATGAAACCATTGATTCTTCATATTCACATCAATAGGTGTTGTTTAACCCTGCATATGTGTCTTCTAGCTACAATGCCCCTTATTTACCATTAGAAACTCCTATGGGATTCCTAGAACTAACAGAACTATGGGATAAGCTATAATGCTTGTTTCTTACTTTAATTTTCTTCTACACCTTTCTTGAACATCTCAAAGCAGTTATAAGAGATTCACCGCCTTTGACTACATTTCAACCCTTCGATTCACTCTTATTTGCATCCTGAAGGTTCATAACTCCGTTTATAGGTGATTCAACTTGAAAATGGCCAAATTCATGTTAATAAATCATTTGATTCTTCATATTCACATCAGTAGGTGTTGTTTAAGCCTCAATATGTTTCTTCTTGCTACAACGCCCCTTATTCACCATTAGAAACTCCTATGAGATTTTTATGACTAACAAAACTATGGGATAAGCTATAATACTTGTTTCTTACTTTGATTTGCTTTTACACCTTTCTTGAACATCTCAAAGTAGTTGTAAGAGATTCACTGACTTTGACTACACTTCAACACTTTGATTCACTCTTATTTGCATCCTGAAGGTTCATAACTCCGTTTAAGGTGAATTAGGTTGAAAATGGCCAAATCCTTGTCAATGAAACCATTGATTCTTCATATTCACATCAATAGGTGTTGTTCCCTATACATGTGTCTTCTTGCTACAATGCCCTTATTTACCATTAGAAACTCTTATGAGATTCCTAGAACTAACAGAATTATGGGATAAGCTATAATCCCGTTTTTATACTGTGATTTGCTTCAACACCTTTTTTGAACATCTCAAAGCAGTTGTAAGAGATTCACCTTCTTTGACTACACTTCAACACTTGATTCACTCTTATTTGCATCCTGAAGGTTCATAACTCCGTTTAAAGTGAATCAGGTTGAAAATGGCCAAATCCTTGTCAATGAAACCATTCATTCTTCATATTCACATCAACAGGTGTTGTTTACCCCTACATATGTGTCTTCTAGCTAATACCCTTATTTACCATTAGAAACTCCTTGGGATTCCTAGAACTAACGAACTATGGGATAAGCTATAATGCTTGTTTCTTACTTTAATTTTCTTTTACACCTTTCTTGAACATCTCAAGCAGTTATAAGAGATTCACCTTATTACATTTCAACCCTTTGATTCACTCTTATTTGCATCCTAACGGTTCATAACTCCGTTTATAGGTGATTCAACTTGAAAATGGCCAAATCCTTGTCAATGAAATCATTGATTCTTCATATTCACATCAATAGGTGTTGTTTAAGCCTCAATATGTTTCTTCTTGCTACGCCCTTATTCACCATTAGAAACTCCTGTGAGATTTCCTAGGACTAACAAAACTATGGGCTACGCTATAATAATTGTTTCTTACTTTGATTTGCTTTTACACCTTTCTTGAACATCTCAAACCAGTTGTAAGAGATTCACTGACTTTGACTACACTTCAACACTTGATTCACTCTTATTTGCATCCGAAGGTTCATAACTCCGTTTAAGGTGATTTAGTTTGAAAACGGCCAAATCCTTATCAATGAAACCATTGATTCTTCATATTCACATCAATAGGTGTTGTTTAACCCTATACATGTGTCTTCTTGCTACAATGCCCTTATTTACCATTAGAAACTCTTATGAGATTCCTAGAACTAACAAATTATGGGATAAGCTATAATCCCTGTTTTTTATCTTGTGATTTTCTTCTACACCTTTCTTGAACATCTCAAAGCGGTTGTAAGAGATTCACCCTTTTGACTACACTTCAACACTTGATTCACTCTTATTTGTATCCTGAAGGTTCATAACTCTGTTTATAAGTGAATCAGCTTGAAAATGGCCAAATCCTTGTCACTGAAAACATTGATTCTTCATATTCACATCAATAGGTGTTGTTTAAGCCTGCATATGTGTCTTCTAGCTCAATACCCTTATTTACCATTAGAAACTCTGGGATTCCTAGAACGAACAGAACTATGGGGTAAGCTATAATACTTGTTTCTTACTTTAATGTTCTTTTACACCTTTCTTGAACATCTCAAGCGGTTATAAGAGATTCACCTTTGACTACATTTCAACCCTTCGATTGCCTCTTACCTGCATCCTGCCGGTTCATAACTCCGTTTATAGGTGATTCAACCTGAAAATGGCCAAATTCTTGTTAATGAATCATTTGATTCTTCATATTCACATCAATAGGTGTTGTTTAAGCCTCAATATGTTTCTTCTTGCTACAACGCTCCTTATTCACCATTAGAAACTCCTGTGAGATTTCTATGACTAATAAAACTATGGGATAAGCTATAATACTTGTTTCTTACTTTGACTTTCTTTTACACCTTTCTTGAATATCTCAAAGCAGTTGTAAGAGATTCACTGACTTTGACTACACTTCAAGACTTCGATTCACTCTTATTTGCATCCTGAAGGTTTGTAACTCCGTTTATAGGTGATTCAACTTGAAAATGTCCGAATCCTTGTCAATGAAACCATTGATTCTTCATATTCACATCAATAGGTGTTGTTTAAGCCTCAATATGTTTCTTCTTGCTACAACGCCCCTTATTCACCATTAGAAATTCCTATGAGATTCTTAGAACTAACAGAACTATGGGATAAGCTATAATGCTTGTTTCTTACTTTGATTTGCTTCTACACCTTTCTTGAATATCTCAAAGCAGTTGTAAGAGATTCACCGCCTTTGACTACACTCCAACACTTCGATTCACTCTTATCTGCATCCTGAAGGTTCATAACTCTGTTTAAAGTGAATCAGGTTGAAAATGGCCAAATCCTTGTCAATGAAACCATTGATTCTTCATATTCACATCATTAGGTGTTGTTTAACCCTGCATATGTGTCTTTTAGCTACAATACCCTTATTTACCATTAGAAACTCCTATGGGATTCCTAAAACTAACGGAACTATGGGATAAGCTATAATACTTGTTTCTTACTTTGATTTGCTTTTACACCTTTCTTGAACATCTCAAAGCAGTTGTAAGAGATTCACTTTTGACTACATTTCAACCCTTGATTCACTCTTATTTGCATCCTAACGGTTCATAACTCCGTTTATATGTGATTCAACTTGAAAATGGCCAAATCCTTGTCAATGAAATCATTGATTCTTCATATTCACATCAATAGGTGTTGTTTAAGCCTCAATATGTTTCTTCTTTGCTAACGCCCTTATTCACCATTAGAAACTCCATGAGATTCCTATGACTAACAAAACTATGGGATAAGCTATAATACTTGTTTCTTACTTTGATTTGCTTTTACACCTTTCTTGAACATCTCAAAGCATTTGTAAGAGATTCACTGACTTTTACTACACTTCAACACTTGATTCACTCTTATTTGCATCCGAAGGTTCATAACTCCGTTTAAGGTGAATTAGGTTAAAAATGGCCAAATCCTTATCAATGAAACCATTGATTCTTCATATTCACATCAATAGGTGTTGTTTAACCCTATACATGTGTCTTCTTGCTACAACTCCCAAATTCACCATTAGAAACTCCTATGAGTTTCCTAGAACTAACGAATTATGGGATAAGCTATAATCCTTTTATACTTTGATTTTCTTTTACACTTTTCTTGAACATCTCAAAGCAGTTGTAAGAGATTCACCGCCTTTGACTACACTTCAACACTTTGATTCACTCTTATTTGCATCCTGAAGGTTCATAACTCTGTTTAAAGTGAATCAGGTCTGAAAATGGCCAAATCCTTGTCAATGAAACCATTGATTCTTCATATTCACATCATTAGGTGTTGTTTAACCCTGCATATGTGTCTTCTAGCTACAATACCCCTTATTTACCATTAGAAACTCCTATGGGATTCCTAGAACTAATGGAACTATGGGATAAGCTATAATGCTTGTTTCTTACTTTAATTTTCTTTTACACCTTTCTTCAACATCTCAAAGCAGTTATAAGAGATTCACCGCCTTTGACTACATTTCAACCCTTGATTCACTCTTATTTGCATCCTCACGGTTCATAACTCCGTTTATATGTGATTCAACTTGAAAATGGCCAAATCCTTGTCAATGAAATCATTGATTCTTCATATTCACATCAATAGGTGTTGTTTAAGCCTCAATATGTTTCTTCTTGCTAACGCCCTTATTCACCATTAGAAACTCCTATAAGATTCTAAGAACTAACAAAACTATGGGATAAGCTATAATACTTGTTTCTTACTTTGATTTGCTTTTACACCTTTCTTGAACATGTCAAAGCAGTTGTAAGAGATTCACTGACTTTGACTACACTTCAAGACTTTGATTCACTCTTATTTGCATCTTGAAGGTTCATAACTCCGTTTAAGGTGAATTAGGCTGACAATGGCCAACTCCTTATCAATAAAACCATTGATTCTTCATACTCCCATCAATAGGTGTTGTTTCACCCTATACATGTGTCTTCTTGCTACAATGCCCCTTATTTACCATTAGAAACTCTTATGAGATTCCTAGAACTAACAGAATTATGGGATAAGCTATAATCCCTGTTTTTATCTTGTGATTTTCTTCTACACCTTTCTTAAAAATCTCAAAGCCGTTGTAAGAGATTCACCGCCTTTGACTACACTTCAACACTTTGATTCACTCTTATTTGCATCCTGAAGGTTCATAACTCCGTTTAAAGTGAATCAGGTTGAAAATGGCCAAATCCTTGTCAATGAAACCATTGATTCTTCATATTCACATCAATAGGTGTTGTTTAACCCTGCATATGTGTCTTCTAGCTACAATGCCCGTTATTTACCATTAGAAACTCCTATGGGATTCCTAGAACTAACACAACTATGGGAAAAGCTATAATGCTTGTTTCTTACTTTGATTTTCTTCTACACCTTTCTTGAATATCTCAAAGCAGTTATAAGAGATTCACCGCCTTTGACTACATTTCAACCCTTCGATTCACTCTTATTTGCATCCTAACGGTTCATAACTCCGTTTATAGGTGAATCAGCTTGAAAATGGCCAAATCCTTGTCAATGAAACCATTGATTCTTCATATTCACATCAATAGGTGTTGTTTAAGCCTCCATATGTGTCTTCTTGCTAAACGCCCTTATTCACCATTAGAAACTCCTATGAGATTTCTATGACTAACAAAACTATGGGATAAGCTATAATACTTGTTTCTTACTTTGATTTGCTTTTCACCTTTCTTGAACATCTCAAAGCAGTTGTAAGAGATTCACTGACTTTGACTACACTTCAACACTTGATTCACTCTTATTTGCATCCTGAAGGTTCATAACTCCGTTTAAGGTGAATTAGGTTGAAAATGGCCAAATCCTTATCAATGAAACCATTGATTCTTCATATTCACATCAATAGGTGTTGTTTAACGCTATACATGTGGCTTCTTGCTACAATGCCCTTATTTACCTTTAGAAACTCATGTGAGATTCCTAGAACTAACAGAATTATGGGATAAGCTATAATGCTTGTTTCTTACTTTGATTTTCTTCTACACCTTTCTTGAACATCTCAAAGCAGTTGTAAGAGATTCACCGCCTTTGACTACACTTCAACACTTTGATTCACTCTTATTTGCATCCTGAAGGTTCATAACTCTGTTTAAAGTGAATCAGGTTGAAAATGGCCAAATCCTTGTCAATGAAACCATTGATTCTTCATATTCACATCAATAGGTGTTGTTTAACCCTGCATATGTGTCTTCTAGCTACAATACCCCTTATTTACCATTAGAAACTCCTATGGGATTCCTAGAACTAACGGAACTATGGGATAAGCTATAATGCTTGTTTCTTACTTTAATTTTCTTTTACACCTTTCTTGAACATCTCAAAGCAGTTATAAGAGATTCACCGCCTTTGACTACATTTCAACCCTTCGATTCACTCTTATTTACATCCTAACGGTTCATAACTCCGTTTATATGTGATTCAACTTGAAAATGGCCAAATCCTTGTCAATGAAATCATTGATTCTTCATATTCACATCAATAGGTGTTGTTTAAGCCTCAATATGTTTCTTCTTGCTACGCCCTTATTTACCATTAGAAACTCCTATGGGATTCCTAGAACTAATGGAACTATGAGATAAGCTATAATACTTGTTTCTTACTTTGATTTGCTTTTACACCTTTCTTGAACATCTCAAAGCAGTTGTAAGAGATTCACTGACTTTGACTACACTTCAAGACTTCGATTCACTCTTATTTGCATCCTGAAGGTTCATAACTCCGTTTAAGGTGAATTAGGTTGAAAATGGCCAAATCCTTATCAATGAAACCATTGATTCTTCATATTCACATCAATAGGTGTTGTTTAACCCTATACATGTGTCTTCTTGCTACAATGCCCCTTATTTACCATTAGAAACTCCTATGAGATTCCTAGAACTAACAGAATTATGGGTTAAGCTATAATCCCGTTTTCATACTGTGATTTTCTTTTACACTTTTTCTTGAACATCTCAAAGCAGTTGTAAGAGATTCACCGCCTTTGACTACACTTCAACACTTTGATTCACTCTTATTTGCATCCTGAAGGTTCATAACTCTGTTTAAAGTGAATCAGGTTGAAAATGGCCAAATCCTTGTCAATGAAACCATTCATTCTTCATATTCACATCAATAGGTGTTGTTTAACCCTGCATATGTGTCTTCTAGCTACAATACCCCTTATTTACCATTAGAAACTCCTATGGGATTCCTAGAACTAACGGAACTATGGGATAAGCTATAATGCTTGTTTCTTACTTTAATTTTCTTTTACACCTTTCTTGAACATCTCAAAGCAGTTATAAGAGATTCACCGCCTTTGACTACATTTCAACCCTTCGATTCACTCTTATTTGCATCCTAACGGTTCATAATTCCGTTTATATGTGATTCAACTTGAAAATGGCCAAATCCTTGTCAATGAAATCATTGATTCTTCATATTCACATCAATAGGTGTTGTTTAAGCCTCAATATGTTTCTTCTTGCTACAACGCCCCTTATTTACCATTAGAAACTCCTATGAGATTTCTATGACTAACAAAACTATGGGATAAGGTATAATACTTGTTTCTTACTTTGATTTGCTTTTACACCTTTCTTCAACATCTCAAACCAGTTGTAAGAGATTCACTGACTTTGACTACACTTCAACACTTCGATTCACTCTTATTTGCATCCTGAAGGTTCGTAACTCCGTTTAAGGTGAATTAGGTTAAAAATGGCCAAATCCTTATCAATGAAACCATTGATTCTTCATATTCACATCAATAGGTGTTGTTTAACGCTATACATGTGTCTTCTTGCTACAATGCCCCTATTTACCATTAGAAACTCTTATGAGATTCCTAGAACTAACAGAATTATGGGATAAGCTATAATCCCGTTTTCATACTGTGATTTTCTTCTACACCTTTCTTGAACATCTCAAAGCAGTTGTAAGAGATTCACACTTTGACTACACTTCAACACTTGATTCACTCTTATTTGCATCCTGAAGGTTCATAACTCTGTTTAAAGTGAATCAGGTTGAAAATGGCCAAATCCTTGTCAATGAAACCATTCATTCTTCATATTCACATCAATAGGTGTTGTTTAACCCTGCATATGTGTCTTCTAGCTACAATACCCCTTATTTACCATTAGAAACTCCTATGGGATTCCTAGAACTAACGGAACTATGGGATAAGCTATAATGCTTGTTTCTTACTTTAATTTTCTTTTACACCTTTCTTGAACATCTCAAAGCAGTTATAAGAGATTCACCACCTTTGACTACATTTCAACCCTTCGATTCACTCTTATTTGCATCCTAACGGTTCATAACTCCGTTTATATGTGATTCAACTTGAAAATGGCCAAATCCTTGTCAATGAAATCATTGATTCTTCATATTCACATCAATAGGTGTTGTTTAAGCCTCAATATGTATCTTTTTGCTACAACGCCCCTTCTTCACCATTAGAAACTCCGGTGAGATTCCTAGAACTAACAGAACTATAGGATAAGCTATAATGCTTAATTCTTACTTTGATTTGCTTCTACACCTTTCTTGAACATCTCAAAGCAGTTGTAAGAGATTCACCGCCTTTGACTACATTTCAACACTTCGATTTACTCTTATTTGCATCCTGAAGGTTCGTAACTCCGTTTATAGGTGATTCAACTTGAAAATGCCCGAATCCTTGTCAATGAAACCATTGATTCTTCATATTCACATCAATAGGTGTTGTTTAAGCTTCCATATGTGTCTTCTTGCTAAAACGCCCCTTATTCACCATTAGAAACTCCTATGAGATTCTTAGAACTAACAGAACTATGGGATAAGCTATAATGCTTGTTTCTTACTTTAATTTTCTTCTACACCTTTCTTGAACATCTCAAAGCAGTTATAAGAGATTCACCGCCTTTGACTACATTTCAACCCTTCGATTCACTCTTATTTGCATCCTAACGGTTCATAATTCCGTTTATATGTGATTCAACTTGAAAATGGCCAAATCCTTGTCAATGAAATCATTGATTCTTCATATTCACATCAATAGGTGTTGTTTAAGCCTCAATATGTTTCTTCTTGCTACAACGCCCCTTATTCACCATTAGAAACTCCTGTGAGATTCCTAGAACTAACAGAACTATAGGATAAGCTATAATCCTTTTTTCATACTTTGTTTTTCTTCTACACCTTTCTTGAACATCTCAAAGCAGTTGTAAGAGATTCACCGCCTTTGACTACATTTCAACACTTCGATTTACTCTTATTTGCATCCTGAAGGTTCGTAACTCCGTTTAAGGTGAATTAGGTTGAAAATGGCCAAATCCTTATCAATGAAACCATTGATTCTTCATATTCACATCAATAGGTGTTGTTTAACCCTATACATGTGTCTTCTTGCTACAATGCCCCTTATTTACCATTAGAAACTCTTATGAGATTCCTAGAACTAACAGAATTATGGGTTAAGCTATAATGCTTGTTTTATACTTTGATTTTCTTTTACACTTTTCTTGAACATCTCAAAGCAGTTGTAAGAGATTCACCGCCTTTGACTACACTTCAACACTTTGATTCACTCTTATTTGCATCCTGAAGGTTCATAACTCTGTTTAAAGTGAATCAGTTTGAAAATGGCCAAATCCTTGTCAATGAAACCATTGATTCTTCATATTCACATCAATAGGTGTTGTTTAACACAACATATGTGTCTTCTAGCTACAATACCCCTTATTTACCATTAGAAACTCCTATGGGATTCCTAGAACTAACGGAACTATGGGATAAGCTATAATGCTTGTTTCTTACTTTAATTTTCTTTTACACCTTTCTTGAACATCTCAAAGCAGTTATAAGAGATTCACCGCCTTTGACTACATTTCAACCCTTCGATTCACTCTTATTTGCATCCTAACGGTTCATAACTCCGTTTATATGTGATTCAACTTGAAAATGGCCAAATCCTTGATAATGAAATCATTGATTCTTCATATTCACATCAATAGGTGTTGTTTAAGCCTCAATATGTTTCTTCTTGCTACAACGCCCCTTATTCACCATTAGAAACTCCTGTGAGATTCCTAGAACTAAGAGAACTATAGGATAAGCTATAATGCTTAATTCTTACTTTGATTTGCTTCTACACCTTTATTGAACATCTCAAAGCAGTTGTAAGAGATTCACCGCCTTTGACTACACTTCAACACTTCGATTCACTCTTATTTGCATCCTGAAGGTTCATAACTCTGTTTAAAGTGAATCAGGTTAAAAATGGCCAAATCCTTGTCAATGAAACCATTCATTCTTCATATTCACATCAATAGGTGTTGTTTAACCCTGCATATGTGTCTTCTAGCTACAATACCCCTTATTTACCATTAGAAACTCCTATGGGATTCCTAGAACTAACGGAACTATGGGATAAGCTATTATGCTTGTTTCTTACTTTAATTTTCTTTTACACCTTTCTTGAACATCTCAAAGCAGTTATAAGAGATTCACCACCTTTGACTACATTTCAACCTTTCGATTCACTCTTATTTGCATCCTAACGGTTCATAACTCCGTTTATATGTGATTCAACTTGAAAATGGCCAAATCCTTGTCAATGAAATCATTGATTCTTCATATTCACATCAATAGGTGTTGTTTAAGCCTCAATATGTATCTTTTTGCTACAACGCCCCTTCTTCACCATTAGAAACTCCTGTGAGATTCCTAGAACTAACAGAACTATAGGATAAGCTATAATGCTTAATTCTTACTTTGATTTGCTTCTACACCTTTCTTGAACATCTCAAAGCAGTTGTAAGAGATTCACCGCCTTTGACTATATTTCAACACTTCGATTTACTCTTATTTGCATCCTGAAGGTTCGTAACTCCGTTTATAGGTGATTCAACTTGAAAATGGCTAAATCCTTGTCCACGAAACCATTGATTCTTCTCATTCACATCAATAGGTGTTGTTTAACCCTCCATATGTGTCTTTTAGCTAAAACGCCCCTTATTTACCATTAGAAACTTCTATGAGATTCTTAGAACTAACAGAACTATTGGATAAGCTATAATGCTTGTTTCTTACTTTGATTTGCTTATACACCTTTCTTGAACATTTCAAAGCAGTTGTAAGAGATTAACAGACTTTGACTACACTTCAACACTTTGATTCACTCTTATTTGCATCTTGAAGGTTCATAACTCCGTTTAAGGTGAATTAGGTTGAAAATGGCCAAATCCTTGTCAATGAAACCATTGATTCTTCTCATTCACATCAATAGGTGTTGTTTAACCCTCCATATGTGTCTTTTAGCTAAAACGCCCCTTATTTACCATTAGAAACTCCTATGAGATTCCTAGAACTAACAGAATTATGGGATAAGCTATAATGCTTTTTTCATACTTTGATTTTCTTCTACACCTTTCTTGAACATCTCAAAGCAGTTGTAAGAGATTCACCGCCTTTGACTACACTTCAACACTTCGATTCACTCTTATTTGCATCCTGAAGGTTCATAACTCTGTTTAAAGTGAATCAGGTTGAAAATGGCCAAATCCTTGTCAATGAAACCATTGATTCTTCATATTCACATCAATAGGTGTTGTTTAACCCTGCATATGTGTCTTCTAGCTAAAATGCTCCTTATTTACCATTAGAAACTCCTAGGGGATTCCTAAAACTAACAGAACTATGGGATAAGCTAAAATGCTTGTTTCTTACTTTAATTTTCTTCTACACCTTTCTTGAACATCTCAAAGCAGTTATAAGAGATTCACTGCCTTTGACTACATTTCAACCCTTCGATTCACTCTTATTTGCATCCTGAAGGTTCATAACTCCGTTTATAGGTGATTCAACTTGAAAATGGCCAAATTCTTTTTAATGAATCATTTGATTCTTCATATTCACATCAATAGGTGTTGTTTAAGCCTCAATATGTTTCTTCTTCTTACGCCCTTATTCACCATTAGAAACTCCGGTGAGATTCCTAGAACTAACAGAACTATAGGATAAGCTATAATGCTTAATTCTTACTTTGATTTGCTTCTATACCTTTCTTGAACATCTCAAAGCAGTTGTAAGAGATTCACCGACTTTAACAACACTTCAACACTTCGATTCACTCTTATTTGCATCCTGAAGGTTCATAACTCTGTTTAAAGTGAATCAGGTTGAAAATGGCCAAATCCTTGTCAATGAAACCATTCATTCTTCATATTCACATCAATAGGTGTTGTTTAACCCTGCATATGTGTCTTCTAGGTACAATACCCCTTATATACCATTAGAAACTCCTATGGGATTCCTAGAACTAACGGAACTATGGGATAAGCTATAATGCTTGTGTCTTACTTTAATTTTTCTTTTACACCTTTCTTAAACATCTCAAAGCAGTTATAAGAGATTCACCGCCTTTGACTACATTTCAACCCTTCGATTCACTCTTATTTGCATCCTAACGGTTCATAACTCCGTTTATATGTGATTCAACTTGAAAATGGCCAAATCCTTGTCAATGAAATCATTGATTCTTCATATTCACATCAATAGGTGTTGTTTAAGCCTCAATATGTTTCTTCTTGCTACAACGCCCCTTATTCACCATTAGAAACTCCTGTGAGATTCCTAGAACTAACAGAACTATAGGATAAGCTATAATGCTTAATTCTTACTTTGATTTGCTTCTACACCTTTCTTGAACATCTCAAAGCAGTTGTAAGAGATTCACCGCCTTTGACTACACTTCTACACTTCGATTCACTCTTATTTGCATCCTGAAAGTTCATAACTCTGTTTAAAATGAATCAGGTTGAAAATGGCCAAATCCTTGTCAATGAAATCATTCATTCTTCATATTCACATCAATAGGTGTTGTTTAACCCTGCATATGTGTCTTCTAGCTACAATACCCCTTATTTACCATTAGAAACTCATATGGGATTCCTAGAACTAACGGAACTATGGGATAAGCTATAATGCTTGTTTCTTACTTTAATTTTCTTTTACACCTTTCTTGAACTTCTCAAAGCAGTTATAAGAGATTCACAACCTTTGCCTACATTTCAACCCTTCGATTCACTCTTATTTGCATCCTAACGGTTCATAACTCCGTTTATATGTGATTCAACTTGAAAATGGCCAAATCTTTGTCAATGAAATCATTGATTCTTCATATTCACATCAATAGGTGTTGTTTAAGCCTCAATATGTTTCTTCTTGCTACAACGCCCCTTATTCACCATTAGAAACTCCTGTGAGATTTCTAGAACTAACAGAACTATAGGATAAGCTATAATGCTTAATTCTTACTTTGATTTGCTTCTACACCTTTCTTGAACATCTCAAAGCAGTTGTAAGAGATTCACCGCCTTTGACTATATTTCAACACTTCGATTTACTCTTATTTGCATCCTGAAGGTTCGTAACTCCGTTTATAGGTGATTCAACTTGAAAATGCCCGAATCCTTGTCAATGAAACCATTGATTCTTCATATTCACATCAATAGGTGTTGTTTAAGCTTCCATATGTGTCTTCTTGCTAAAACGCCCATTATTCACCATTAAAAACTCCTATGAGATTCTTAGAACTAACAGAACTATTGGATAAGCTATAATGCTTGTTTCTTACTTAGATTTGCTTATACACCTTTCTTGAATATCTCAAAGCAGTTGTAAGAGATTCACCGACTTTGACTACACTTCAACACTTTGATTCACTCTTATTTGCATCTTGAAGGTTCATAACTCCGTTTAAGGTGAATTAGGTTGAAAATGGCCAAATCCTTGTCCATGAAACCATTGATTCTTCTCATTCACATCAATAGGTGTTGTTTAACCCTCCATATGTGTCTTTTAACTAAAACGCCCCTTATTTACCATTAGAAACTCCTATGAGATTCCTAGAACTAACAGAATTATGGGATAAGCTATAATGCTTTTTTCATACTTTGATTTTCTTCTACACCTTTCTTGAACATCTCAAAGCAGTTGTAAGAGATTCACCGCCTTTGACTACACTTCAACACTTCGATTCACTCTTATTTGCATCCTGAAGGTTCATAACTCTGTTTAAAGTGAATCAGGTTGAAAATGGCCAAATCCTTGTCAATGAAACCATTGATTCTTCATATTCACATCAATAGGTGTTGTTTAACCCTGCATATGTGTCTTCTAGCTAAAATGCTTGTTTCTTACTTTAATTTTCTTCTACACCTTTCTTGAACATCTCAAAGCAGTTATAAGAGATTCACTGCCTTTGACTACATTTCAACCCTTCGATTCACTCTTATTTGCATCCTGAAGGTTCATAACTCCGTTTATAGGTGATTCAACTTGAAAATGGCCAAATTCTTTTTAATGAATCATTTGATTCTTCATATTCACATCAATAGGTGTTGTTTAAGCCTCAATATGTTTCTTCTTGCTACAACGCCCCTTATTCACCATTAGAAACTCCGGTGAGATTCCTAGAACTAACAGAACTATAGGATAAGCTATAATGCTTAATTCTTACTTTGATTTGCTTCTATACCTTTCTTGAACATCTCAAAGCAGTTGTAAGAGATTCACCGACTTTAACAACACTTCAACACTTCGATTCACTCTTATTTGCATCCTGAAGGTTCATAACTCTGTTTAAAGTGAATCAGGTTGAAAATGGCCAAATCCTTGTCAATGAAACCATTCATTCTTCATATTCACATCAATAGGTGTTGTTTAACCCTGCATATGTGTCTTCTAGGTACAATACCCCTTATATACCATTAGAAACTCCTATGGGATTCCTAGAACTAACGGAACTATGGGATAAGCTATAATGCTTGTTTCTTACTTTAATTTTCTTTTACACCTTTCTTGAACATCTCAAAGCAGTTATAAGAGATTCACCGCCTTTGACTACATTTCAACCCTTCGATTCACTCTTATTTGCATCCTAACGGTTCATAACTCCGTTTATATGTGATTCAACTTGAAAATGGCCAAATCCTTGTCAATGAAATCATTGATTCTTCATATTCACATCAATAGGTGTTGTTTAAGCCTCAATATGTTTCTTCTTGCTACAACGCCCCTTATTCACCATTAGAAACTCCTGTGAGATTCCTAGAACTAACAGAACTATAGGATAAGCTATAATGCTTAATTCTTACTTTGATTTGCTTCTACCTTTCTTGAACATCTCAAAGCAGTTGTAAGAGATTCACCGCCTTTGACTACACTTCTACACTTCGATTCACTCTTATTTGCATCCTGAAAGTTCATAACTCTGTTTAAAATGAATCAGGTTGAAAATGGCCAAATCCTTGTCAATGAAATCATTCATTCTTCATATTCACATCAATAGGTGTTGTTTAACCCTGCATATGTGTCTTCTAGCTACAATACCCCTTATTTACCATTAGAAACTCATATGGGATTCCTAGAACTAACGGAACTATGGGATAAGCTATAATGCTTGTTTCTTACTTTAATTTTCTTTTACACCTTTCTTGAACTTCTCAAAGCAGTTATAAGAGATTCACCGCCTTTGACTACATTTCAACCCTTCGATTCACTCTTATTTGCATCCTAACGGTTCATAACTCCGTTTATATGTGATTCAACTTGAAAATGGCCAAATCTTTGTCAATGAAATCATTGATTCTTCATATTCACATCAATAGGTGTTGTTTAAGCCTCAATATGTTTCTTCTTGCTACAACGCCCCTTATTCACCATTAGAAACTCCTGTGAGATTCCTAGAACTAACAGAACTATAGGATAAGCTATAATGCTTAATTCTTACTTTGATTTGCTTCTACACCTTTCTTGAACATCTCAAAGCAGTTGTAAGAGATTCACCGCCTTTGACTACATTTCAACACTTCGATTTACTCTTATTTGCATCCTGAAGGTTCGTAACTCCGTTTATAGGTGATTCAACTTGAAAATGCCCAAATCCTTGTCAATGAAACCATTGATTCTTCATATTCACATCAATAGGTGTTGTTTAAGCTTCCATATGTGTCTTCTTGCTAAAACGCCCCTTATTCACCATTAGAAACTCCTATGAGATTCTTAGAACTAACAGAACTATTGGATAAGCTATAATGCTTGTTTCTTACTTTGATTTGCTTATACACCTTTCTTGAATATCTCAAAGCAGTTGTAAGAGATTCACCGACTTTGACTACACTTCAACACTTTGATTCACTCTTATTTGCATCTTGAAGGTTCATAACTCCGTTTAAGGTGAATTAGGTTGAAAATGGCCAAATCCTTGTCCACGAAACTATTGATTCTTCTCATTCACATCAATAGGTGTTGTTTAACCCTCCATATGTGTCTTTTAGCTAAAACGCCCCTTATTTACCATTAGAAACTCCTATGAGATTCCTAGAACAAACAGAATTATGGGATAAGCTATAATGCTTTTTTCATACTTTGATTTTCTTCTACACCTTTCTTGAACATCTCAAAGCAGTTGTAAGAGATTCACCGCCTTTGACTACACTTCAACGCTTCGATTCACTCTTATTTGCATCCTGAAGGTTCATAACTCTGTTTAAAGTGAATCAGGTTGAAAATGGCCAAATCCTTGTCAATGAAACCATTGATTCTTCATATTCACATCAATAGGTGTTGTTTAACCCTGCATATGTGTCTTCTAGCTACAATGCCCCTTATTTACCATTAGAAACTCCTAGGGGATTCCTAGAACTAACAGAACTATGGGATAAGCTATAATGCTTGTTTCTTACTTTAATTTTCTTCTACACCTTTCTTGAACATCTCAAAGCAGTTATAAGAGATTCACCGCCTTTGACTACATTTCAACCCTTCGATTCACTCTTATTTGCATCCTGAAGGTTCATAACTCCGTTTATAGGTGATTCAACTTGAAAATGGCCAAATTCTTGTTAATGAATCATTTGATTCTTCATATTCACATCAATAGGTGTTGTTTAAGCCTCAATATGTTTCTTCTTGCTACAACGCCCCTTATTCACCATTAGAAACTCCTATAAGATTTCTATGACTAACAAAACTATGGGATAAGCTATAATGCTTGTTTCTTACTTTGATTTGCTTTTACACCTTTCTTCAACATCTCAAAGCAGTTGTAAGAGATTCACTGACTTTGACTACACTTCAACACTTCGATTCACTCTTATTTGCATCCTGAAGGTTCATAACTCCGTTTAAGGTGAATTTGGTTGAAAATGGCCAAATCCTTATCAATGAAACCATTGATTCTTCATATTCACATCAATAGGTGTAGTTTAACCCTATACATGTGTCTTCTTGCTACAATGCCCCTTATTTACCATTAGAAACTCTTATGAGATTCCTAGAACTAACAGAATTATGGGATAAGCTATAATCCCGTTTTCATACTGTGATTTTCTTCTACACCTTTCTTGAACATCTCAAAGCAGTTGTAAGAGATTCACCGCCTTTGACTACACTTCAACACTTCGATTCACTCTTATTTGCATCCTGAAGGTTCATAACTCTGTTTAAAGTGAATCAGGTTGAAAATGGCCAAATCCTTGTCAATGAAACCATTCATTCTTCATATTCACATCAATAGGTGTTGTTTAACCCTGCATATGTGTCTTCTAGCTACAATACCCCTTATTTACCATTAGAAACTCCTATGGGATTCCTAGAACTAACGGAACTATGGGATAAGCTATAATGCTTGTTTCTTACTTTAATTTTCTTTTACACCTTTCTTGAACATCTCAAAGCAGTTATATGAGATTCACCGCCTTTGACTACATTTCAACCCTTCGATTCACTCTTATTTGCATCCTAACGGTTCATAACTCCGTTTATATGTGATTCAACTTGAAAATGGCCAAATCCTTGTCAATGAAATCATTGATTCTTCATATTCACATCAATAGGTGTTGTTTAAGCCTCAATATATTTCTTCTTGCTACAACGCCCCTTATTCAGCATTAGAAACTCCTGTGAGATTCCTAGAACTAACAGAACTATAGGATAAGCTATAATGCTGAATTCTTACTTTGATTTGCTTCTACACCTTTCTTGAACATCTCAAAGCAGTTGTAAGAGATTCACCGCCTTTGACTACACTTCAACACTTCGATTCACTCTTATTTGCATCCTGAAGGTTCATAACTCTGTTTAAAGTGAATCAGGTTGAAAATGGCCAAATCCTTGTCAATGAAACCATTCATTCTTCATATTCACATCAATACGTGTTGTTTAACCTTGCATATGTGTCTTCTAGCTACAATACCCCTTATTTACCATTAGAAACTCCTATGGGATTCCTAGAACTAACGGAACTATGAGATAAGCTATAATGCTTGTTTCTTACTTTAATTTTCTTTTACACCTTTCTTGATCATCTCAAAGCAGTTATAAGTGATTCACCGCCTTTGACTACATTTCAACCCTTCGATTCACTCTTATTTGCATCCTAACGGTTCATAACTCCGTTTATATGTGATTCAACTTGAAAATGGCCAAATCCTTGTCAATGAAATCATTGATTCTTCATATTCACATCAATAGGTGTTGTTTAAGCCTCAATATGTTTCTTCTTGCTACAACGCCCCTTATTCACCATTAGAAACTCCTATGAGATTTCTATGACTAACAAAACTATGGGATAAGCTATAATACTTGTTTCTTACTTTGATTTGCTTTTACACCTTTCTTCAACATCTCAAAGCAGTTGTAAGAGATTCACCGCCTTTGACTACACTTCAACACTTCGATTCACTCTTATTTGCATCCTGAAGGTTCATAACTCCGTTTAAGGTGAATTAGGTTGAAAATGGCCAAATCCTTATCAATGAAACCATTGATTCTTCATATTCACATCAATAGGTGTTGTTTAACGCTATACATGTGTCTTCTTGCTACAATGCCCCTTATTTACCATTAGAAACTCCTACGAGATTCCTAGAACTAACAGAATTATGGGATAAGCTATAATCCTTTTTTCATACTTTGATTTTCTTCTACACCTTTCTTGAACATCTCAAAGCAGTTGTAAGAGATTCACCGCCTTTGACTACACTTCAACACTTCGATTCACTCTTATTTGCATCCTGAAGGTTCATAACTCTGTTTAAAGTGAATCAGGTTGAAAATGGCCAAATCCTTGTCAATGAAACCATTGATTCTTTATATTCACATCAATAGGTGTTGTTTAACCCTGCATATGTGTCTTCTAGCTACAATACCCCTTATTTCCCATTAGAAACTCCTATGGGATTCCTAGAACTAACGGAACTATGGGATAAGCTATAATGCTTGTTTCTTACCTTAATTTTCTTTTACACCTTTCTTGAACATCTCAAAGCAGTTATATGAGATTCACCGCCTTTGACTACATTTCAACCCTTCGATTCACTCTTATTTGCATCCTAACGGTTCATAACTCCGTTTATATGTGATTCAACTTGAAAATGGCCAAATCCTTGTCAATGAAATCAATGATTCTTCATATTCACATCAATAGGTGTTGTTTAAGCCTCAATATATTTCTTCTTGCTACAACGCCCCTTATTCAGCATTAGAAACTCCTGTGAGATTCCTAGAACTAACAGAACTATAGGATAAGGTATAATGCTGAATTCTTACTTTGATTTGCTTCTACACCTTTCTTGAACATCTCAAAGCAGTTGTAAGAGATTCACCGCCTTTGACTACACTTCAACACTTCGATTCACTCTTATTTCCATCCTGAAGGTTCATAACTCTGTTTAAAGTGAATCAGGTTGAAAATGGCCAAATCCTTGTCAATGAAACCATTGATTCTTTATATTCACATCAATAGGTGTTGTTTAACCCTGCATATGTGTCTTCTAGCTACAATACCCCTTATTTACCATTAGAAACTCCTATGGGATTCCTAGAACTAACGGAACTATGGGATAAGCTATAATGCTTGTTTCTTACTTTAATTTTCTTTTACACCTTTCTTGATCATCTCAAAGCAGTTATAAGAGATTCACCGCCTTTGACTACATTTCAACCCTTCGATTCACTCTTATTTGCATCCTAACGGTTCATAACTCCGTTTATATGTGATTCAACTTGAAAATGGCCAAATCCTTGTCAATGAAATCATTGATTCTTCATATTCACATCAATAGGTGTTGTTTAAGCCTCAATATGTTTCTTCTTGCTACAACGCCCCTTATTCACCATTAGAAACTCCTGTGAGATTTCTATGACTAATAAAACTATGGGATAAGCTATAATACTTGTTTCTTACTTTGATTTGCTTTTACACCTTTGTTGAACATCTCAAAGCAGTTGTAAGAGATTCACTGACTTTCACTACACTTCAAGACCTCGATTCACTCTTATTTGCATCCTAAAGGTTCATAACTCCGTTTAAGGTGAATTAGGTTGAAAATGGCCAAATCCTTATCAATGAAACCATTGATTCTTCATATTCACATCAATAGGTGTTGTTTAACCCTATACATGTGTCTTCTTGCTACAATGCCCCTTATTTACCATTAGAAACTCTTATGAGATTCCTAGAACTAACAGAATTATGGGATAAGCTATAATCCCGTTTTCATACTGTGATTTTCTTCTACACCTTTCTTGAACATCTCAAAGCAGTTGTAAGAGATTTACCGCCTTTGACTACACTTCAACACTTCGATTCACTCTTATTTGCATCCTGAAGGTTGATAACTCTGTTTAAAGTGAATCAGGTTGAAAATGGCCAAATCCTTGTCAATGAAACCATTCATTCTTTATATTCACATCAATAGGTGTTGTTTAACCCTGCATATGTGTCTTCTAGGTACAATACCCCTTATTTACCATTAGAAACTCCTATGGGATTCCTAGAACTAACGGAACTATGGGATAAGCTATAATGCTTGTTTCTTACTTTAATTTTCTTTTACACCTTTCTTGAACATCTCAAAGCAGTTATAAGAGATTCACCGCCTTTGACTACATTTCAACCCTTCGATTCACTCTTATTTGCATCCTAACGGTTCATAACTCCGTTTATATGTGATTCAACTTGAAAATGGCCAAATCCTTGTCAATGAAATCATTGATTCTTCATATTCACATCAATAGGTGTTGTTTAAGCCTCAATATGTTTCTTCTTGCTACAACGCCCCTTATTCACCATTAGAAACTCCTATGAGATTTCTATGACTAACAAAACTATAGGATAAGCTACAATACTTGTTTCTTACTTTGATTTGCTTTTACACCTTTCTTCAACATCTCAAAGCAGTTGTAAGAGATTCACTTTGACTACTGATTCAACACTTCGATTCACTCTTATTTACATCCTGAAGGTTCATAACTCCGTTTAAGGTGAATTAGGTTGAAAATGGCCAAATCCTTATCAATGAAACCATTGATTCTTCATATTCACATCAATAGGTGTTGTTTAACGCTATACATGTGTCTTCTTGCTACAATGCCCCTTATTTACCATTAGAAACTCTTATGAGATTCCTAGAACTAACAGAATTATGGGATAAGCTATAATCCCGTTTTCATACTGTGATTTTCGTCTACACCTTTCTTGAACATCTCAAAACAGTTGTAAGAGATTCACCGCCTTTGACTACACTTCAACACTTCGATTCACTCTTATTTGCATCCTGAAGGTTCATAACTCTGTTTAAAGTGAATCAGGTTGAAAAAGGCCATATACTTGTCACTGCACCCATTCATCCTTCATCTTCACAACAATAGGTGTTGTTTAACCCTGCATATGTGTCTTCTAAGTACAATACCCCTTATTTACCATTAGAAACTCCTATGGGATTCCTAAAACTAACAGAACTATGGGATAAGCTATAATGCTTGTTTCTTACTTTAATTTTCTTTTACACCTTTCTTGAACATCTCAAAGCAGTTATAAGAGATTCACCGCCTTTGACTACATTTCAACCCTTCGATTCACTCTTATTTGCATCCTAACGGTTCATAACTCCGTTTATATGTGATTCAACTTGAAAATGGCCAAATCCTTGTCAATGAAATCATTGATTCTTCATATTCACATCAATAGGTGTTGTTTAAGCCTCAATATGTTTCTTCTTGCTACAACGCCCCTTATTCACCATTAGAAACTCCTATGAGATTTCTATGACTAACAAAACTATGGGATAAGCTATAATACTTGTTTCTTACTTTGATTTGCTTTTACACCTTTCTTCAACATCTCAAAGCAGTTGTAAGAGATTCACTGACTTTGACTACACTTCAACACTTTGATTCACTCTTATTTGCATCCTGAAGGTTCATAACTCCGTTTAAGGTGAATTAGGTTGAAAATGGCCAAATCCTTATCAATGAAACCATTGATTCTTCATATTCACATCAATAGGTGTTGTTTAACGCTATACATGTGTCTTCTTGCTACAATGCGCGTTGTTTTCCGTTAGCGCCTCATATGAGATTCCTAGAACTAACAGAATTATGGGATAAGCTATAATCCCGTTTTCATACTTTGATTTTCTTCTACATCTTTCTTGAACATCTCAAATCAGTTGTAAGAGATTCACTGCCTTTGACTACACTTCAACACTTTGATTCACTCTTATTTGCATCCTGAAAGTTCATAACTCCGTTTAAAGTGAATCAGGTTGAAAATGGCCAAATCCTTGTTAATGAAACCATTGATTCTTTATATTCACATCAATAGGTGTTGTTTAACCCTGCATATGTGTCTTCTAGCTACAATACCCCTTATTTACCATTAGAAACTCCTATGGGATTCCTAGAACTAACGGAACTATGGGATAAGCTATAATGCTTGTTTCTTACTTTAATTTTCTTTTACACCTTTCTTGAACATCTCAAAGCAGTTATATGAGATTCACCGCCTTTGACTACATTTCAACCCTTCGATTCACTCTTATTTGCATCCTAACGGTTCATAACTCCGTTTATATGTGATTCAACTTGAAAATGGCCAAATCCTTGTCAATGAAATCATTGATTCTTCATATTCACATCAATAGGTGTTGTTTAAGCCTCAATATGTTTCTTCTTGCTACAACGCCCCTTATTCAGCATTAGAAACTCCTGTAAGATTCCTAGAACTAACAGAACTATAGGATAAGCTATAATGCTGAATTCTTACTTTGATTTGCTTCTACACCTTTCTTGAACATCTCAAAGCAGTTGTAAGAGATTCACCACCTTTGACTACACTTCAACACTTCGATTCACTCTTATTTGCATCCTGAAGGTTCATAACTCCGTTTATAGTGAATCAGGTTGAAAATGGCCAAATCCTTGTCAATGAAATCATTGATTCTTCATATTCACATCAATAGGTGTTGTTTAAGCCTCAATATGTTTCTTCTTGCTACAACGCCCCTTATTCACCATTAGAAACTCCTATGAGATTTCTATGACTAACAAAACTATAGGATAAGCTATAATACTTGTTTCTTACTTTGATTTGCTTTTACACCTTTCTTCAACATCTCAAAGCAGTTGTAAGAGATTCACTGACTTTGACTACACTTCAACACTTCGATTCACTCTTATTTGCATCCTGAAGGTTCATAACTCCGTTTAAGGTGAATTAGGTTGAAAATGGCCAAATCCTTATCAATGAAACCATTGATTCTTCATATTCACATCAATAGGTGTTGTTTAACGCTATACATGTGTCTTCTTGCTACAATGCCCCTTATTTACCATTAGAAACTCTTATGAGATTCCTAGAACTAACAGAATTATGGGATAAGCTATAATCCCGTTTTCATACTGTGATTTTCTTCTACACCTTTCTTGAACATCTCAAAGCAGTTGTAAGAGATTCACCGCCTTTGACTACACTTCAACACTTCGATTCACTCTTATTTGCATCCTGAAGGTTCATAACTCTGTTTAAAGTGAATCAGGTTGAAAATGGCCAAATCCTTGTCAATGAAACCATTCATTCTTCATATTCACATCAATAGGTGTTGTTTAACCCTGCATATGTGTCTTCTAGCTACAATACCCCTTATTTACCATTAGAAACTCCTATGGGATTCCTAGAACTAACAGAACTATGGGATAAGCTATAATGCTTGTTTCTTACTTTGATTTGCTTCTACACCTTTCTTGAACATCTCAATGCAGTTGTAAGGGATTCATTGCCTTTGACTACATTTCAACCCTTCGATTCACTCTTATTTGCATCCTAACGGTTCATAACTCCGTTTATATGTGATTCAACTTGAAAATGGCCAAATCCTTGTCAATGAAATCATTGATTCTTCATATTCACATCAATAGGTGTTGTTTAAGCCTCAATATGTTTCTTCTTGCTACAACGCCCCTTATTCACCATTAGAAACTCCTATGAGATTTCTATGACTAACAAAACTATGGGATAAGCTATAATACTTGTTTCTTACTTTGATTTGCTTTTACACCTTTCTTCAACATCTCAAAGCAGTTGTAAGAGATTCACTGACTTTGACTACACTTCAACACTTCGATTCACTCTTATTTGCATCCTGAAGGTTCATAACTCCGTTTAAGGTGAATTAGGTTGAAAATGGCCAAATCCTTATCAATGAAACCATTGATTCTTCATATTCACATCAATAGGTGTTGTTTAACGCTATACATGTGTCTTCTTGCTACAATGCCCCTTATTTACCATTAGAAACTCTTATGAGATTCCTAGAACTAACAGAATTATGGGATAAGCTATAATCCCGTTTTCATACTGTGATTTTCTTCTACACCTTTCTTGAACATCTCAAAGCAGTTGTAAGAGATTCACCGCCTTTGACTACACTTCAACACTTTGATTCACTCTTATTTGCATCCTGAAGGTTTATAACTCTGTTTAAAGTGAATCAGGTTGAAAATGGCCAAATCCTTGTCAATGAAACCATTGATTCTTTATATTCACATCAATAGGTGTTGTTTAACCCTGCATATGTGTCTTCTAGCTACAATACCCCTTATTTACCATTAGAAACTCCTATGGGATTCCTAGAACTAACGGAACTATGGGATAAGCTATAATGCTTATTTCTTACTTTAATTTTCTTTTACACCTTTCTTGAACATCTCAAAGCAGTTATATGAGATTCACCGCCTTTGACTACATTTCAACCCTTCGATTCACTCTTATTTGCATCCTAACGGTTCATAACTCCGTTTATATGTGATTCAACTTGAAAATGGCCAAATCCTTGTCAATGAAATCATTGATTCTTCATATTCACATCAATAGGTGTTGTTTAAGCCTCAATATGTTTCTTCTTGCTACAACTCCCCATTTTCACACATTAGAAACTCCTGTAAGATTCCTAGAACTAACAGAACTATAGGATAAGCTATAATGCTGAATTCTTACTTTGATTTGCTTCTACACCTTTCTTGAACATCTCAAAGCAGTTGTAAGAGATTCACCACCTTTGACTACACTTCAACACTTCGATTCACTCTTATTTGCATCCTGAAGGTTCATAACTCCGTTTATAGTGAATCAGGTTGAAAATGGCCAAATCCTTGTCAATGAAATCATTGATTCTTCATATTCGCATCAATAGGTGTTGTTTAAGCCTCAATATGTTTCTTCTTGCTACAACGCCCCTTATTCACCATTAGAAACTCCTATGAGATTTCTATGACTAACAAAACTATAGGATAAGCTATAATACTTGTTTCTTACTTTGATTTGCTTTTACACCTTTCTTCAACATCTCAAAGCAGTTGTAAGAGATTCACTGACTTTGACTACACTTCAACACTTCGATTCACTCTTATTTGCATCCTGAAGGTTCATAACTCCGTTTAAGGTGAATTAGGTTGAAAATGGCCAAATCCTTATCAATGAAACCATTGATTCTTCATATTCATATCAATAGGTGTTGTTTAACGCTATACATGTGTCTTCTTGCTACAATGCCCCTTATTTACCATTAGAAACTCTTATGAGATTCCTAGAACTAACAGAATTATGGGATAAGCTATAATCCCGTTTTCATACTGTGATTTTCTTCTACACCTTTCTTGAACATCTCAAAGCAGTTGTAAGAGATTCACCGCCTTTGACTACACTTCAACACTTCGATTCACTCTTATTTGCATCCTGAAGGTTCATAACTCTGTTTAAAGTGAATCAGGTTGAAAATGGCCAAATCCTTGTCAATGAAACCATTCATTCTTCATATTCACATCAATAGGTGTTGTTTAACCCTGCATATGTGTCTTCTAGCTACAATACCCCTTATTTACCATTAGAAACTCCTATGGGATTCCTAAAACTAACAGAACTATGGGATAAGCTATAATGCTTGTTTCTTACTTTAATTTTCTTTTACACCTTTCTTGAACATCTCAAAGCAGTTATAAGAGATTCACCGCCTTTGACTACATTTCAACCCTTCGATTCACTCTTATTTGCATCCTAACGGTTCATAACTCCGTTTATATGTGATTCAACTTGAAAATGGCCAAATCCTTGTCAATGAAATCATTGATTCTTCATATTCACATCAATAGGTGTTGTTTAAGCCTCAATATGTTTCTTCTTGCTACAACGCCCCTTATTCACCATTAGAAACTCCTATGACATTTCTATGACTAACAAAACTATGGGATAAGCTATAATACTTGTTTCTTACGTTGATTTGCTTTTACACCTTTCTTCAACATCTCAAAGCAGTTGTAAGAGATTCACTGACTTTGACTACACTTCAACACTTCGATTCACTCTTATTTGCATCCTGAAGGTTCATAACTCCGTTTAAGGTGAATTAGGTTGAAAATGGCCAAATCCTTATCAATGAAACCATTGATTCTTCATATTCATATCAATAGGTGTTGTTTAACGCTATACATGTGTCTTCTTGCTACAATGCCCCTTATTTACCATTAGAAACTCTTATGAGATTCCTAGAACTAACAGAATTATGGGATAAGCTATAATGCTTGTTTCTTACTTTAATTTTCTTTTACACCTTTCTTGATCATCTCAAAGCAGTTATAAGAGATTCACCGTCTTTGACTACATTTCAACCCTTCGATTCACTCTTATTTGCATCCTAACGGTTCATAACTCCGTTTATATGTGATTCAACTTGAAAATGGCCAAATCCTTGTCAATGAAATCATTGATTCTTCATATTCACATCAATAGGTGTTGTTTAAGCCTCAATATGTTTCTTCTTGCTACAACGCCCCTTATTCAGCATTAGAAACTCCTGTGAGATTCCTAGAACTAACAGAACTATAGGATAAGCTATAATGCTGAATTCTTACTTTGATTTGCTTCTACACCTTTCTTGAACATCTCAAAGCAGTTGTAAGAGATTCACCGCCTTTGACTACACTTCAACACTTCGATTCACTCTTATTTGCATCCTGAAGGTTCATAACTCTGTTTAAAGTGAATCAGGTTGAAAATGGCCAAATCCTTGTCAATGAAACCATTCATTCTTCATATTCACATCAATTGGTGTTGTTTAACCCTGCATATGTGTCTTCTAGCTACAATACCCCTTATTTACCATTAGAAACTCCTATGGGATTCCTAGAACTAACGGAACTATGGGATAAGCTATAATGC
>CM051363.1:21076744-21129952 GCA_028015245.1 Cardamine occulta
TAAGTTTGTTTTATTTTAACACATGTATTTTGTTTTAATCTCTATTTTGTCTTCTTGTGTATCTAGGGCTTCCTCCTTAAGATATAAAAGGAGGAGCCTCCCATCAGCTGAACTTTTTAACCTAGATATTGTGCCTCTTTGGCTAAAATGAAGATTCAGCTGCCCATTCTTCTTAGTTCTTCATTTCTCTTTTAGATTTCTTCAAACTCATGCCGCATTTACTCCCTAAATCTCTTAATCTCTTATCAGGTTGAAAATGGCCAAATCTTTGTCAATGAAACCATTGATTCTTCATATTCACATCAATAGGTGTTGTTTAATCCTGCATATGTGTCTTCTAGCTACAATGCCTTTTATTTACCATTAGAAACTCCTATGGGATTCTTAGAACTAACAGAACTATGGGATAAGCTATAATGCTTGTTTCTCTTTACACCTTTCTTGAACATCTCAAAGCAGTTATAATAGATTCACCGCCTTTGACTACATTTCAACCCTTCGATTCACTCTTATTTGAATCCTGAAGGTTCATAACTCCGTTTATAGGTGATTTAACTTGAAAATGGCCAAATTCTTGTTAATGAATCATTTGATTCTTCATATTCACATCAATAGGTGTTGTTTAAGCCTCAAAATGTTTCTTCTTGCTACAACTCCCCTTATTCACCATTAGAAGCTCCTATGAGATTTGTATGACTAAGAAAACTATGGGATAAGCTATAATACTTGTTTCTTACTTTGATTTGCTTTTACACCTTTCTTGAACATCTCAAAGCATTTGTAAGAGATTCACTGACTTTGACTACACTTCAACACTTCGATTCACCTTTATTTGCATCTTGAAGGTTCATAACTCCGTTTTAATATGAATTAGGTTGAAAATGGCCAAATCCTTGTCAATGAAACCATTGATTCTTCATATTCACATCAATAGGTATTGTTTAACCCTATACATGTGTCTTTTAGCTAAAACGCCCCTTATTTACCATTAGAAACTCCTATGAGATTCCTAGAACTAACAGAATTATCGGATAAGCTATAATGCTTGTTTCATACTTTGATTTTCTTCTACACCTTTCTTGAACATCTCAAAGCAGTTGTAAGAGATTCACCGCCCTTAGACTACACTTCAACACTTCGATTTACTCTTGTTTGCATCCTGAAGGTTCGTAACTCCGTTTATAGGTGATTCAACTTGAAAATGCCCAAATCCTTGTCAATAAAACCATTGATTCTTCATATTCACATCAATAGGTGTGTTTAAGCTTCCATATGTGTCTTCTTGCTAAAACGCCCCTTATTCACCATTAGAAACTCCTATGAGATTCTTAGAACTAACAGAACTATTGGATAAGCTATAATGCTTGTTTCTTACTTTGATTTGGTTATACACCTTTCTTGAACATCTCAAAGCAGTTGTAAGAGATTCACCGCCTTTGACTACACTTCAACACTTCGATTCACTCTTATTTGCATCCTGAAGGTTCATAACTCCGATTAAAGTGAATCAGGTTGAAAATGGCCAAATCCTTGTCAATGAAACCATTGATTCTTCATATTCACATCAATAGGTGTTGTTTAACCCTGCATATGTGTCTTCTAGCTACAATACCCCTTATTTACCATTAGAAACTCCTATGGGATTCCTAGAACTAACGGAACTATGGGATAAGCTATAATGCTTGTTTCTTACTTTAATTTTCTTTTACACCTTTCTTGAACATCTCAAAGCAGTTATAAGAGATTCACCGCCTTTGACTACATTTCAACCCTTCGATTCACTCTTATTTGCATCCTAACGGTTCATAACTCCGTTTATATGTGATTCAACTTGAAAAAGGCCAAATCCTTGTCAATGAAATCATTAATTCTTCATATTCACATCAATAGGTGTTGTTTAAGCCTCAATATGTTTCTTCTTGCTACAACGCCCAATATTCACCATTAGAAACTCCTGTGAGATTTCTAGAACTAACAGAACTATAGGATAAGTTATAATGCTTAATTCTTACTTTGATTTACTTCTACACCTTTTTTGAACATCTCAAAGCAGTTGTAAGAGATTCACCGCCTTTGACTACATTTCAACACTTCAATTCCCTCTTATTTGCATCCTGAAGGTTCATAACTCCGTTTATAGGGGATTCAACTTGAAAATGGCCAAATTCTTGTTAATGAAACATTTGATTCTTCATATTCACATCAATAGGTGTTGTTTAAGCTTCCATATGTGTCTTCTTGCTACAACGCCCCTTATTTACCATTAGAAACTCCTACGAGATTCTTAAAACTAACAGAACTATGAGATAAGTTATAATGCTTGTTTCTTACTTTGATTTTTTTCTACACCTTTCTTGAACATCTCAAAGTAGTTGTAAGAGATTCACCGCCTCTGACTAAACTTCAACACTTCGATTCACTCTTATTTGCATCCTAAAGGTTTATAACTCCGTTTAAGGTGAATTAGGTTGAAAATGGCCAAATCCTTGTCAATGAAACCATTGATTCTTCATATTCACATCAATAGCTGTTGTTTAACCCTGCATATGTGTCTTCTAGCTAAAATGCCCCTTATTCACCATTAGAAACTCCTATGAGATTCCTAGAACTAACAAAACTATGGGATAAGCTATAATGCTTGTTTCTTACTTTGATTTGCTTCTACCCCTTTCTTGAACATCTAAATGTAGTTGTAAGAGATTCACCGCCTTTGACTATACTTCAACACTTCGATTCACTCTTATTTGCATCCTAACGGTTCATAACTCCGTTTATATGTGATTCAACTTGAAAATGGCCAAATTCTTGTTAATGAATCATTTGATTCTTCATATTCACATCAATAGGTGTTGTTTAAGCCTCAATATGTTTCTTCTTGCTACAACGCCCCTTATTCACCATTAGAAACTCCTGTCAGATTCCTAGAAGTAACAGAACTATAGGATAAGCTATAATGCTTAATTCTTACTTTGATTTTCTTCTACACCTTTCTTGAACATCTCAAAGCAGTTGTAAGAGATTCACCGCCTTTGACTACACTTCAACACTTCGATTTACTCTTATTTGCATCCTGAAGGTTCGTAACTCCGTTTATAGGTGATTCAACTTGAAAATGGCCAAATCCTTGTCAATGAAACCATTGATTCTTCTCATTCACATCAATAGGTGTTGTTTAACCCTCCATATGTGTCTTTTAGCTAAAACGCCCCTTATTTACCATTAGAAACTCCTATGAGATTCCTAGAACTAACAGAATTATGGGATAAGCTATAATGCTTAATTCTTACTTTGATTTTCTTCTACACCTTTCATGAACATCTCAAAGCAGTTGTAAGAGATTCACTGACTTTGACTACACTTCAAGACTTCGATTCACTCTTATTTGCATCCTGAAGGTTTGTAACTCCGTTTATAGGTGATTCAACTTGAAAATGTCCGAATCCTTGTCAATGAAACCATTGATTCTTCATATTCACATCAATAGGTGTTGTTTAAGCTTCCATATGTGTCTTCTTGCTAAACCGCCCCTTATCCACCATTAGAAACTCCTATCAGATTATTAGAACTAACAGAACTATTGGATAAGCTATAATGCTTGTTTCTTACTTTGATTTGCTTCTACACCTTTCTTGAACATCTCAAAGCAGTTATAAGAGATTCACCGCCTTTTACTACATTTCAACCCTTCGATTCACTCTTATTTGAATCCTGAAGGTTCATAACTCCGTTTATAGGTGATTTAACTTGAAAATGGCCAAATTCTTGTTAATGACTCATTTGATTCTTCATATTCACATCAATAGGTGTTGTTTAAGCCTCAATATGTTTCTTCTTGCTACAACGCCCCTTATTCATCATTAGAAACTCCTATGAGATTTGTATGACTAACAAAACTATGGGATAAGCTATAATACTTGTTTCTTACTTTGATTTGCTTTTACACCTTTCTTGAACATTTCAAAGCATTTGTAAGAGATTCACTGACTTTGACTACACTTCAACACTTCGATTCATTCTTATTTGCATCCTGAAGGTTCATAACTCCGTTTAATATGAATTAGGTTGAAAATGGCCAAATCCTTGTCAATGAAACCATTGATTCTTCATATTCACATCAATAGGTATTGTTTAACCCTATACATGTGTCTTTTAGCTAAAACGCCCCTTATTTACCATTAGAAACTCCTATGAGATTCCTAGAACTAACAGAATTATCGGATAAGCTATAATGCTTGTTTCATACTTTGATTTTCTTCTACACCTTTCTTGAACATCTCAAAGCAGTTGTAAGAGATTCACCGCCCTTAGACTACACTTCAACACTTCGATTTACTCTTGTTTGCATCCTGAAGGTTCGTAACTCCGTTTATAGGTGATTCAACTTGAAAATGCCCAAATCCTTGTCAATAAAACCATTGATTCTTCATATTCACATCAATAGGTGTGTTTAAGCTTCCATATGTGTCTTCTTGCTAAAACGCCCCTTATTCACCATTAGAAACTCCTATGAGATTCTTAGAACTAACAGAACTATTGGATAAAGCTATAATGCTTGTTTCTTACTTTGATTTGGTTATACACCTTTCTTGAACATCTCAAAGCAGTTGTAAGAGATTCACCGCTTTTGACTACACTTCAACACTTCGATTCACTCTTATTTGCATCCCCAAGGTTCATAACTCCGATTAAAGTGAATCAGGTTGAAAATGGCCAAATCCTTGTCAATGAAACCATTGATTCTTCATATTCACATCAATAGGTGTTGTTTAACCCGCATATATGTGTTCTAGCTACAATTACCCTTATTTACCATTAGAAACTCCTATGGGATTCCTAGAACTAACGGAACTATGGGATAAGCTTATAATGATTATTTCTTACTTTAATTTTTTTTTACACCTTTCTTGAACATCTCAAAGCAGTTATAAGAGATTCACCGCCTTTGACTACATTTCAACCCTTCGATTCACTCTTATTTGCATCCTAACGGTTCATAACTCCGTTTATATGTGATTCAACTTGAAAATGGCCAAATCCTTGTCAATGAAATCATTAATTCTTCATATTCACATCAATAGGTGTTGTTTAAGCCTCAATATGTTTCTTCTTGCTACAACGCCCCATATTCACCATTAGAAAATCCTGTGAGATTCTTAGAACTAACAGAACTATAGGATAAGCTATAATGCTTAATTCTTACTTTGATTTACTTCTACACCTTTCTTGAACATCTCAAAGCAGTTGTAAGAGATTCACCGCCCTTGACTACATTTCAACACTTCAATTCCCTCTTATTTGCATCCTGAAGGTTTATAACTCCGTTTATAGGGGATTCAACTTGAAAATGGCCAAATTCTTGTTAATGAAACATTTGATTCTTCATATTCACATCAATAGGTGTTGTTTAAGCTTCCATATGTGTCTTCTTGCTACAAAGCCCCTTATTTCCCATTAGAAACTCCTACGAGATTCTTAAAACTAACAGAACTATGGGATAAGCTATAATGCTTGTTTCTTACTTTGATTTTTTTCTACACCTTTCTTGAACATCTCAAAGCAGTTGTAAGAGATTCACCGCCTTTGACTACACTTCAACACTTCGATTCACTCTTATTTGCATCCTGAAGGTTCATAACTCTGTTTAAAGTGAATCAGGTTGAAAATGGCCAAATCCTTGTCAATGAAACCATTGATTCTTCATATTCACATCAATAGGTGTTGTTTAACCCTGCATATGTGTCTTCTAGCTACAATACCCCTTATTTACCATTAGAAACTCCTATGGGATTCCTAGAACTAACGGAACTATGGGATAAGCTATAATGATTGTTTCTTACTTTAATTTTTTTTTACACCTTTCTTGAACATCTCAAAGCAGTTATAAGAGATTCACCGCCTTTGACTACATTTCAACCCTTCGATTCACTCTTATTTGCATCCTAACGGTTCATAACTCCGTTTATATGTGATTCAACTTGAAAATGGCCAAATCCTTGTCAATGAAATCATTAATTCTTCATATTCACATCAATAGGTATTGTTTAAGCCTCAATATGTTTCTTCTTGCTACAACGCCCCTTATTCACCATTAGAAACTCCTGTGAGATTCCTAGAACTAACAGAACTATAGGATAAGCTATAATGCTTAATTCTTACTTTGATTTACTTCTACACCTTTCTTGAACATCTCAAAGCAGTTGTAAGAGATTCACCGCCTTTGACTACATTTCAACACTTCAATTCCCTCTTATTTGCATCCTGAAGGTTCATAACTCCGTTTATAGGTGATTCAACTTGAAAATGGCCAAATTCTTGTTAATGAAACATTTGATTCTTCATATTCACATCAATAGGTGTTGTTTAAGCTTCCATATGTGTCTTCTTGCTACAACGCCCCTTATTTACCATTAGAAACTCCTACGAGATTCTTAAAACTAACAGAACTATGGGATAAGCTATAATGCTTGTTTCTTACTTTGATTTTTTTCTACACCTTTCTTGAACATCTCAAAGCAGTTGTAAGAGATTCACCGCCTCTGACTAAACTTCAACACTTCGATTCACTCTTATTTGCATCCTAAAGGTTCATAACTCCGTTTAAGGTGAATTAGGTTGAAAATGGCCAAATCCTTGTCAATGAAACCATTGATTCTTCATATTCACATCAATAGGTGTTGTTTAACCCTGCATATGTGTCTTCTAGCTAAAACGCCCCTTATTCACCATTAGAAACTCCTATGAGATTCCTAGAACTAACAAAACTATGGGATAAGCTATAATGCTTGTTTCTTACTTTGATTTGCTTCTACCCCTTTCTTGAACATCTCAATGTAGTTGTAAGAGATTCACCGCCTTTGACTACACTTCAACACTTCGATTCACTTTTATTTGCATCTTGAAGGTTCATAACTCCGTTTCAGGTGAATTAGGTTGAAAATGGCCAAATCCTTGTCAATGAAACTATTGATTCTTCTCATTCACATCAATAGGTGTTGTTTAACCCTCCATATGTGTCTTTTAGCTAAAACGCCTCTTATTTACCATTAGAAACTCCTGTGAGATTCCTAGAACTAACAGAATTATGGGATAAGCTATAATGCTTGTTTCTTACTTTGATTTTTTTCTACACCTTTATTGAACATCTCAAAGCAGTTGTAAGAGATTCACCACCTTTGACTACACTTCAACACTTTGATTCACTCTTATTTGCATCCTGAAGGTTTATAACTCCGTTTAAAGTGAATCAGGTTAAAAATGGCCAAATCCTTGTCAATGAAACCATTGATTCTTCATATTCACATCAATAGGTGTTGTTTAATCCTGCATATGTGTCTTCTAGCTACAATGCCTTTTATTTACCATTAGAAACTCCTATGGGATTCTTAGAACTAACAGAACTATGGGATAAGCTATAATGCTTGTTTCTCTTTACACCTTTCTTGAACATCTCAAAGCAGTTATAAGAGATTCACCGCCTTTGACTACATTTCAACACTTCGATTCACTCTTATTTGTATCTTGAAGGTTCATAACTCCGTTTATAGGTGATTTAACTTGAAAATGGCCAAATTCTTGTTAATGAATCTTTTGATTCTTCATATTCACATCAATAGGTGTTGTTTAAACCTCAATATGTTTCTTCTTGCTACAACGCCCCTTATTCACCATTAGAAACTCCTATGAGATTTGTATGACTAACAAAACTATGGGATAAGCTATAATGCTTGTTTCTTACTTTGATTTGCTTCTACACCTTTCTTGAACATCTCAAAGCAGTTGTAAGAGATTCACCGACTTTGACTACACTTCAACACTTCGATTCACTCTTATTTGCATCCTGAAGGTTCATAACTCCGTTTAATATGAATTAGGTTGAAAATGGCCAAATCCTTGTCAATGAAACCATTGATTCTTCATATTCACATCAATAGGTGTTGTTTAACCCTATACATGTGTCTTTTAGCTAAAACGCCCCTTATTTACCATTAGAAACTCCTATGAGATTCCTAGAACTAACAGAATTATGGGATAAGCTATAATGCTTGTTTCATACTTTGATTTTCTTCTACACCTTTCTTGAACATCTCAAAGCAGTTGTAAGAGATTCACCGCCCTTTGACTACACTTCAACACTTCGATTTACTCTTATTTGCATCCTGAAGGTTCGTAACTCCGTTTATAGGTGATTCAACTTGAAAATGCCCAAATCCTTGTCAATAAAAGCATTGATTCTTCATATTCACATCAATAGGTGTGTTTAAGCTGCCATATGTGTCTTCTTGCTACAACGCCCCTTATTTACCATTAGAAACTCCTATGAGATTCTTAGAACTAACAGAACTATTGGATAAGCTATAATGCTTGTTTCTTACTTTGATTTGCTTATACACCTTTCTTGAACATCTCAAAGCAGTTGTAAGAGATTCACCGCCTCTGACTAAACTTCAACACTTCGATTCACTCTTATTTGCATCCTAAAGGTTCATAACTCCGTTTAAGGTGAATTAGGTTGAAAATGGCCAAATCCTTGTCAATGAAACCATTGATTCTTCATATTCACATCAATAGGTGTTGTTTAACCCTGCATATGTGTCTTCTAGCTACAATACCCCTTATTTACCATTAGAAACTCCTATGGGATTCCTAGAACTAACGGAACTATGGGATAAGGTATAATGCTTGTTTCTTACTTTAATTTTCTTTTACACCTTTCTTGAACATATCAAAGCAGTTATAAGAGATTCACCGCCTTTGACTACATTTCAACCCTTCGATTCACTCTTATTTGCATCCTAACGGTTCATAACTCCGTTTATATGTGATTCAACTTGAAAATGGCCAAATCCTTGTCAATGAAATCATTAATTCTTCATATTCACATCAATAGGTATTGTTTAAGCCTCAATATGTTTCTTCTTGCTACAACGCCCCATATTCACCATTAGAAACTCCTGTGAGATTCCTAGAACTAACAGAACTATAGGATAAGCTATAATGCTTAATTCTTACTTTGATTTACTTCTACACCTTTCTTGAACATCTCAAAGCAGTTGTAAGAGACTCACCGCCTTTGACTACATTTCAACACTTCAATTCCCTCTTATTTGCATCCTGAAGGTTCATAACTCCGTTTATAGGGGATTCAACTTGAAAATGGCCAAATTCTTGTTAATGAAACATTTGATTCTTCATATTCACATCAATAGGTGTTGTTTAAGCTTCCATATGTGTCTTCTTGCTACAACGCCCCTTATTTACCATTAGAAACTCCTACGAGATTCTTAAAACTAACAGAACTATGGGATAAGCTATAATGCTTGTTTCTTACTTTGATTTTTTTCTACACCTTTCTTGAACATCTCAAAGCAGTTGTAAGAGATTCACCGCCTCTGACTAAACTTCAACACTTCGATTCACTCTTATTTGCATCCTAAAGGTTCATAACTCCGTTTAAGGTGAATTAGGTTGAAAATGGCCAAATCCTTGTCAATGAAACCATTGATTCTTCATATTCACATCAATAGGTGTTGTTTAACCCTCCATATGTGTCTTTTAGCTAAAACGCCCCTTATTTACCATTAGAAACTCCTATGAGATTCCTAGAACTAACAGAATTATGGGATAAGCTATAATGCTTGTTTCTTACTTTGATTTTCTTCTACACCTTTCTTGAACATCTCAAAGCAGTTGTAAGAGATTCACCGCCTTTGACTACACTTCAACACTTCGATTCACTTTTATTTGCATCCTGAAGGTTCATAACTCTGTTTAAGGTGAATTAGGTTGAAAATGGCCAAATCCTTGTCAATGAAACTATTGATTCTTCTCATTCACATCAATAGGTGTTGTTTAACCCTCCATATGTGTCTTTTAGCTAAAACGCCCCTTATTTACCATTAGAAACTCCTATGAGATTCCTAGAACTAACAAAACTATGGGATAAGCTATAATGCTTGTTTCTTACTTTGATTTGCTTTTACCCCTTTCTTGAACATCTAAATGTAGTTGTAAGAGATTCACCGCCTTTGACTACACTTCAACACTTCGATTCACTCTTATTTGCATCCTAACGGTTCATAACTCCGTTTATATGTGATTCAACTTGAAAATGGCCAAATTCTTGTTAATGAATCATTAGATTCTTCATATTCACATCAATAGGTGTTGTTTAAGCCTCAATATGTTTCTTCTTGCTACAACGCCCCTTATTCACCATTAGAAACTCCTGTCAGATTCCTAGAACTAACAGAACTATAGGATAAGCTATAATGCTTAATTCTTACTTTGATTTTCTTCTACACCTTTCTTGAACATCTCAAAGCAGTTGTAAGAGATTCACCGCCTTTGACTACACTTCAACACTTCGATTTACTCTTATTTGCATCCTGAAGGTTCGTAACTCCGTTTATAGGTGATTCAACTTGAAAATGGCCAAATCCTTGTCAATGAAACCATTGATTCTTCTCATTCACATCAATAGGTGTTGTTTAACCCTCCATATGTGTCTTTTAGCTAAAACGCCTCTTATTTACCATTAGAAACTCCTATGAGATTCCTAGAACTAACAGAATTATGGGATAAGCTATAATGCTTAATTCTTAGTTTGATTTTCTTCTACACCTTTCTTGAACATCTCAAAGCAATTGTAAGAGATTCACCGCCTTTGACTACACTTCAACACTTCGATTTACTCTTATTTGCATCCTGAAGGTTCGTAACTCCGTTTATAGGTGATTCAACTTGAAAATGCCCAAATCCTTGTCAATGAAACCATTGATTCTTCATATTCACATCAATAGGTGTTGTTTAAGCTTCCATATGTGTCTTCTTGCTAAAACGCCCCTTATTCACAATTAGAAACTCCTATGAGATTCTTAGAACTAACAGAACTATTGGATAAGCTATAATGCTTGTTTCTTACTTTGATTTGCTTCTACACCTTTCTTGAACATCTCAAAGCAGTTGTAAGAGATTCACCTACTTTGACTATACTTCAACACTTCGATTCACTCTTATTTGCATCCTAAAGGTTCATAACTCCGTTTAAGGTGAATTAGGTTGAAAATGGCCAAATCCTTGTCAATGAAACCATTGATTCTTCATATTCACATCAATAGCTGTTGTTTAACCCTGCATATGTGTCTTCTAGCTAAAATGCCCCTTATTCACCATTAGAAACTCCTATGAGATTCCTAGAACTAACAGAATTATAGGATAAGCTATAATGCTTGTTTCTTACTTTGATTTTCTTCTACACCTTTCTTGAACATCTCGAAGCAGTTGTAAGAGATTCACCGCCTTTGACTACACTTCAACACTTCGATTCACTTTTATTTGCATCCTGAAGGTTCATAACTCCGTTTAAGGTGAATTAGGTTGAAAATGGCCAAATCCTTGTCAATGAAACTATTGATTCTTCTCATTCACATCAATAGGTGTTGTTTAACCCTCCATATGTGTCTTTTAGCTAAAACGCCCCTTATTTACCATTAGAAACTCCTATGAGATTCCTAGAACTAACAAAACTATGGGATAAGCTATAATGCTTGTTTCTTACTTTGATTTGCTTCTACCCCTTTCTTGAACATCTCAATGTGGTTATAAGAGATTCACCGCCTTTGACTACATTTCAACCCTTCGATTCACTCTAATTTGCATCCTGAAGGTTCATAACTCCGTTTATAGGTGATTCAACTTGAAAATGGCCAAATTCTTGTTAATGAATCATTTGATTCTTCATATTCACATCAATAGGTGTTGTTTAAGCCTCAATATGTTTCTTCTTGCTACAACGCCCCTTATTCACCATTAGAAACTCCTATGAGATTCCTAGAACTAACAGAACTATAGGATAAGCTATAATGCTTAATTCTTACTTTGATTTTCTTCTACACCTTTCTTGAACATCTCAAAGCAGTTGTAAGAGATTCACCGCCTTTGACTACACTTCAACACTTCGATTTACTCTTATTTGCATCCTGAAGGTTCGTAACTCCGTTTATAGGTGATTCAACTTGAAAATGGCCAAATCCTTGTCAATGAAACCATTGATTCTTCTCATTCACATCAATAGGTGTTGTTTAACCCTCCATATGTGTCTTTTAGCTAAAACGCCTCTTATTTACCATTAGAAACTCCTATGAGATTCCTAGAACTAACAGAATTATGGGATAAGCTATAATGCTTAATTCTTAGTTTGATTTTCTTCTACACCTTTCTTGAACATCTCAAAGCAGTTGTACGAGTTTCACCGCCTTTCACTACACTTCCACACATTGATTCACTCTTATTTGCATCCCGAAGGTTCAGAACTCGCTTATAGGTGATTCAACTTGAAAATGCCCAAATCCTTGTCAATGAAACCATTGATTCTTCATATTCACATCAATAGGTGTTGTTTAAGCTTCCATATGTGTCTTCTTGCTAAAACGCCCCTATTCACAATTAGAAACTCCTATGAGATTCTTAGAACTAACAGAACTATTGGATAAGCTATAATGCTTGTTTCTTACTTTGATTTGCTTCTACACCTTTCTTGAACATCTCAAAGCAGTTGTAAGAGATTCACCTACTTTGACTATACTTCAACACTTCGATTCACTCTTATTTGCATCCTAAAGGTTCATAACTCCGTTTAAGGTGAAATAGGTTGAAAATGGCCAAATCCTTGTCAATGAAACCATTGATTCTTCATATTCACATCAATAGCTGTTGTTTAACCCTGCATATGTGTCTTCTAGCTAAAATGCCCCTTATTCACCATTAGAAACTCCTATGAGATTCCTAGAACTAACAGAATTATAGGATAAGCTATAATGCTTGTTTCTTACTTTGATTTTCTTCTACACCTTTGTTGAACATCTCGAAGCAGTTGTAAGAGATTCACCGCCTTTGACTACACTTCAACACTTCGATTCACTTTTATTTGCATCCTGAAGGTTCATAACTCCGTTTAAGGTGAATTAGGTTGAAAATGGCCAAATCCTTGTCAATGAAACTATTGATTCTTCTCATTCACATCAATAGGTGTTGTTTAACCCTCCATATGTGTCTTTTAGCTAAAACGCCCCTTATTTACCATTAGAAACTCCTATGAGATTCCTAGAACTAACAGAATTATGGGATAAGCTATAATGCTTGTTTCTTACTTTGATTTTCTTCTACACCTTTCTTGAACATCTCAAAGCAGTTGTAAGAGATTCACCGCCTTTGACTACACTTCAACACTTTGATTCACTCTTATTTGCATCCTGAAGGTTCATAACTCCGTTTAAAGTGAATCAGGTTGAAAATGGCCAAATCCTTGTCAATGAAACCATTGATTCTTCATATTCACATCAATAGGTGTTGTTTAACCCTGCATATGTGTCTTCTAGCTACAATGCCCCTTATTTACCATTAGAAACTCCTATGGGATTCCTAGAACTAACGGAACTATGGGATAAGGTATAATGCTTGTTTCTTACTTTAATTTTCTTTTACACCTTTCTTGAACATATCAAAGCAGTTATAAGAGATTCACCGCCTTTGACTACATTTCAACCCTTCGATTCACTCTTATTTGCATCCTAACGGTTCATAACTCCGTTTATATGTGATTCAACTTGAAAATGGCCAAATCCTTGTCAATAAAATCATTAATTCTTCATATTCACATCAATAGGTATTGTTTAAGCCTCAATATAGTTCTTCTTGCTACAACGCCCCATATTCACCATTAGAAACTCCTGTGAGATTCCTAGAACTAACAGAACTATAGGATAAGCTATAATGCTTAATTCTTACTTTGATTTACTTCTACACCTTTCTTGAACATCTCAAAGCAGTTGTAAGAGACTCACCGCCTTTGACTACATTTCAACACTTCAATTCCCTCTTATTTGCATCCTGAAGGTTCATAACTCCGTTTATAGGTGATTCAACTTGAAAATGGCCAAATTCTTGTTAATGAAACATTTGATTCTTCATATTCACATCAATAGGTGTTGTTTAAGCTTCCATATGTGTCTTCTTGCTACAACGCCCCTTATTTACCATTAGAAACTCCTACGAGATTCTTAAAACTAACAGAACTATGGGATAAGCTATAATGCTTGTTTCTTACTTTGATTTTTTTCTACACCTTTCTTGAACATCTCAAAGCAGTTGTAAGAGATTCACCGCCTCTGACTAAACTTCAACACTTCGATTCACTCTTATTTGCATCCTAAAGGTTCATAACTCCGTTTAAGGTGAATTAGGTTGAAAATGGCCAAATCCTTGTCAATGAAACCATTGATTCTTCATATTCACATCAATAGGTGTTGTTTAACCCTGCATATGTGTCTTCTAGCTAAAATGCCCCTTATTCACCATTAGAAACTCCTATGAGATTCCTAGAACTAACAGAATTATAGGATAAGCTATAATGCTTGTTTCTTACTTTGATTTTCTTTTACACCTTTCTTGAACATCTCGAAGCAGTTGTAAGAGATTCACCGCCTTTGACTACACTTCAACACTTCGATTCACTTTTATTTGCATCCTGAAGGTTCATAACTCTGTTTAAGGTGAATTAGGTTGAAAATGGCCAAATCCTTGTCAATGAAACTATTGATTCTTCTCATTCACATCAATAGGTGTTGTTTAACCCTCCATATGTGTCTTTTAGCTAAAACGCCCCTTATTTACCATTAGAAACTCCTATGAGATTCCTAGAACTAACAAAACTATGGGATAAGCTATAATGCTTGTTTCTTACTTTGATTTGCTTCTACCCCTTTCTTGAACATCTAAATGTAGTTGTAAGAGATTCACCGCCTTTGACTACACTTCAACACTTCGATTCACTCTTATTTGCATCCTAACGGTTCATAACTCCGTTTATATGTGATTCAACTTGAAAATGGCCAAATTCTTGTTAATGAATCATTAGATTCTTCATATTCACATCAATAGGTGTTGTTTAAGCCTCAATATGTTTCTTCTTGCTACAACGCCCCTTATTCACCATTAGAAACTCCTGTCAGATTCCTAGAACTAACAGAACTATAGGATAAGCTATAATGCTTAATTCTTACTTTGATTTTCTTCTACACCTTTCTTGAACATCTCAAAGCAGTTGTAAGAGATTCACCGCCTTTGACTACACTTCAACACTTCGATTTACTCTTATTTGCATCCTGAAGGTTCAGGAATCTCGTTTATAGGTGATTCAACTTGAAAATGGCCAAATCCTTGTCAATGAAACCATTGATTCTTCTCATTCACATCAATAGGTGTTGTTTAACCCTCCATATGTGTCTTTTAGCTAAAACGCCTCTTATTTACCATTAGAAACTCCTATGAGATTCCTAGAACTAACAGAATTATGGGATAAGCTATAATGCTTAATTCTTAGTTTGATTTTCTTCTACACCTTTCTTGAACATCTCAAAGCAATTGTAAGAGATTCACCGCCTTTGACTACACTTCAACACTTCGATTTACTCTTATTTGCATCCTGAAGGTTCGTAACTCCGTTTATAGGTGATTCAACTTGAAAATGCCCAAATCCTTGTCAATGAAACCATTGATTCTTCATATTCACATCAATAGGTGTTGTTTAAGCTTCCATATGTGTCTTCTTGCTAAAACGCCCCTTATTCACAATTAGAAACTCCTATGAGATTCTTAGAACTAACAGAACTATTGGATAAGCTATAATGCTTGTTTTTACTTTGATTTGCTTCTACACCTTTCTTGAACCTCTCAAAGCAGTTGTAAGAGATTCACCTACTTCGACTATACTTCAACCCTTCGGTTCCCTCGTCCTTGCATCCTAACGGTTCATCACTCCGTTTAGCGTGAAATAGGTTGAAAATGGCCAAATCCTTGTCAATGAAACCATTGATTCTTCATATTCACATCAATAGCTGTTGTTTAACCCGCATATGTGTCTTCTAGCTAAAATGCCCTTATTCACCATTAGAAACTCCTATGAGATTCCTAGAACTAACAGAATTATAGGATAAGCTTATAATGCTTGTTTCTTACTTTGATTTTCTTTCTACACCTTTGTTGAACATCTCAAGCAGTTGTAAGAGATTCACCACCTTTGACTACACTTCAACACTTCGATTCACTTTTATTTGCATCCTGAAGGTTCATAACTCCGTTTAAGGTGAATTAGGTTGAAAATGGCCAAATCCTTGTCAATGAAACTATTAATTCTTCTCATTCACATCAATAGGTGTTGTTTAACCCTCCATATGTGTCTTTTAGCTAAAACGCCCTTATTTTACCATTAGAAACTCCTATGAGATTCCTAGAACTAACAAAACTATGGGATAAGCTTATAATGCTTGTTTCTTTCTTTGATTTGCTTCTATACCTTTCTTGAACATCTAAATGTAGTTGTAAGAGATTCACCGCCTTTGACTACACTTCAACACTTCGATTCACTCTTATTTGCATCCTAACGGTTCATAACTCCGTTTATATGTGATTCAACTTGAAAATGGCCAAATTCTTGTTAATGAATCATTAGATTCTTCATATTCACATCAATAGGTGTTGTTTAAGCCTCAATATGTTTCTTCTTGCTACAACGCCCCTTACTCTCCATTAGAAACTCCTCTGACGATTCCTAGAAGTAACAGAACTATAGGATAAGCTATAATGCTTAATTCTTACTTTGATTTTCTTCTACACCTTTCTTGAACATCTCAAAGCAGTTGTAAGAGATTCACCGCCTTTGACTACACTTCAACACTTCGATTTACTCTTATTTGCATCCTGAAGGTTCGTAACTCCGTTTATAGGTGATTCAACTTGAAAATGGCCAAATCCTTGTCAATGAAACCATTGATTCTTCTCATTCACATCAATAGGTGTTGTTTAACCCTCCATATGTGTCTTTTAGCTAAAACGCCTCTTATTTACCATTAGAAACTCCTATGAGATTCCTAGAACTAACAGAATTATGGGATAAGCTATAATGCTTAATTCTTAGTTTGATTTTCTTCTACACCTTTCTTGAACATCTCAAAGCAATTGTAAGAGATTCACCGCCTTTGACTACACTTCAACACTTCGATTTACTCTTATTTGCATCCTCAAGGTTCATAATCCGCTTATAGGTGATTCAACTTGAAAATGACCAAATCCTTGTCAATGAAACCATTGATTCTTCATATTCACATCAATAGGTGTTGTTTAAGCCTCCATATGTGTCTTCTTGCTACAACGCCCATTATTCACCATTAGAAACTCCTATGAGATTCTAAGAACTAATAGTACTGTTGGATAAGCTATAATGCTTGTTTCTTACTTTGATTTGCTTCTACACCTTTCTTGAACATCTCAAAGCAGTTGTAAGAGATTCACCTACTTTGACTATACTTCAACACTTCGATTCACTCTTATTTGCATCCTAAAGGTTCATAACTCCGTTTAAGGTGAAATAGGTTGAAAATGGCCAAATCCTTGTCAATGAAACCATTGATTCTTCATATTCACATCAATAGCTGTTGTTTAACCCTGCATATGTGTCTTCTAGCTAAAATGCCCCTTATTCACCATTAGAAACTCCTATGAGATTCCCAGAACTAACAGAATTATAGGATAAGCTATAATGCTTGTTTCTTACTTTGATTTTCTTCTACACCTTTGTTGAACATCTAGGAGCAGTTGTAAGAGATTCACCGCCTTTGACTACACTTGAACACTTCGATTCACTTTTTATTTGCATCCTGAAGGTTCATAACTCCGTTTAAGGTGAATTAGGTTGAAAATGGCCAAAATCCTTGTCAATGAAACCATTGATTCTTCTCATTCACATCAATAGGTGTTGTTTAACCCTCCATATGTGTCTTTTAGCTAAAACGCCCCTTATTTACCATTAGAAACTCCTATGAGATTCCTAGAACTAACAGAATTATGGGATAAGCTATAATGCTTGTTTCTTACTTTGATTTTCTTCTACACCTTTATTGAACATCTCAAAGCAGTTGTAAGAGATTCACCGCCTTTGACTACACTTCAACACTTTGATTCACTCTTATTTGCATCCTGAAGGTTTATAACTCCGTTTAAAGTGAATCAGGTTGAAAATGGCCAAATCCTTGTCAATGAAACCATTGATTCTTCATATTCACATCAATAGGTGTTGTTTAATCCTGCATATGTGTCTTCTAGCTACAATGCCTTTTATTTACCATTAGAAACTCCTATGGGATTCTTAGAACTAACAGAACTATGGGATAAGCTATAATGCTTGTTTCTCTTTTTACACCTTTCTTGAACATCTCAAAGGCTTATAAGAGATTCACCGCCTTTGACTACATTTCAACCCTTCGATTCACTCTTATTTGAATCCTGAAGGTTCATAACTCCGTTTATAGGTGATTTAACTTGAAAATGGCCAAATTCTTGTTAATGACTCATTTGATTCTTCATATTCACATCAATATGTGTTGTTTAAGCCTCAATATGTTTTTTCTTGCTACAACGCCCCTTATTCATCATTAGAAACTCCTATGAGATTTGTATGACTAACAAAACTATGGGATAAGCTATAATACTTGTTTCTTACTTTGATTTGCTTTTACACCTTTCTTGAACATTTCAAAGCATTTGTAAGAGATTCACTGAGTTTGACTACACTTCAACACTTCGATTCATTCTTATTTGCATCCTGAAGGTTCATAACTCCGTTTAATATGAATTAGGTTGAAAATGGCCAAATCCTTGTCAATGAAACCATTGATTCTTCATATTCACATCAATAACTGTTGTTTAACCCTGCATATGTGTCTTCTAGCTAAAATGCCCCTTATTCACCATTAGAAACTCCTATGAGATTCCTAGAACTAACAGAATTATGGGATAAGCTATAATGCTTAATTCTTAGTTTGATTTTCTTCTACACCTTTCTTGAACATCTCAAAGCAATTGTAAGAGATTCACCGCCTTTGACTACACTTCAACACTTCGATTTACTCTTATTTGCATCCTGAAGGTTCGTAACTTCGTTTATAGGTGATTCAACTTGAAAATGCCCAAATCCTTGTCAATGAAACCATTGATTCTTCATATTCACATCAATAGGTGTTGTTTAAGCTTCCATATGTGTCTTCTTGCTAAAACGCCCCTTATTCACAATTAGAAACTCCTATGAGATTCTTAGAACTAACAGAACTATTGGATAAGCATTATAGCTTGTTTCTTCCTTTGATTTGCTTCCACACCTCCCTTGAACATCTTAAAGCAGTTGTAAGCGATTCACCGACTTTGCCTACCCCCCCACCGTTCGATTCACTCTTCTTTGAATCCTGAGGCTTCATAACCACGTTAAAGGTGAATTAGGTTGATAAATGGCCAAATCCTTGTCAATGAAACCATTGATTCTTCATATTCACATCAATAGTTGTTGTTTAACCCTCGCATATGTGTCTTCTAGCTAAAATGCCCCCTTATTCACCATTAGAAACTCCTATGAGATTCCTAGAACTAACAGAATTATAGGATAAGCTATAATGCTTGTTTCTTACTTTGATTTTCTTCTACACCTTTCTTGAACATCTCGAAGCAGTTGTAAGAGATTCACCGCCTTTGACTACACTTCAACACTTCGATTCACTTTTATTTGCATCCTGAAGGTTCATAACTCCGTTTAAGGTGAATTAGGTTGAAAATGGCCAAATCCTTGTCAATGAAACTATTGATTCTTCTCATTCACATCAATAGGTGTTGTTTAACCCTCCATATGTGTCTTTTAGCTAAAACGCCCCTTATTTACCATTAGAAACTCCTATGAGATTCCTAGAACTAACAGAATTATGGGATAAGCTATAATGCTTGTTTCTTACTTTGATTTTCTTCTACACCTTTATTGAACATCTCAAAGCAGTTGTAAGAGATTCACCGCCTTTGACTACACTTCAACACTTTGATTCACTCTTATTTGCATCCTGAAGGTTTATAACTCCGTTTAAAGTGAATCAGGTTGAAAATGGCCAAATCCTTGTCAATGAAACCATTGATTCTTCATATTCACATCAATAGGTGTTGTTTAATCCTGCATATGTGTCTTCTAGCTACAATGCCTTTTATTTACCATTAGAAACTCCTATGGGATTCTTAGAACTAACAGAACTATGGGATAAGCTATAATGCTTGTTTCTCTTTACACCTTTCTTGAACATCTCAAAGCAGTTATAAGAGATTCACCGCCTTTGACTACATTTCAACCCTTCGATTCACTCTTATTTGAATCCTGAAGGTTCATAACTCCGTTTATAGGTGATTTAACTTGAAAATGGCCAAATTCTTGTTAATGACTCATTTGATTCTTCATATTCACATCAATAGGTGTTGTTTAAGCCTCAATATGTTTTTTCTTGCTACAACGCCCCTTATTCATCATTAGAAACTCCTATGAGATTTGTATGACTAACAAAACTATGGGATAAGCTATAATACTTGTTTCTTACTTTGATTTGCTTTTACACCTTTCTTGAACATTTCAAAGCATTTGTAAGAGATTCACTGACTTTGACTACACTTCAACACTTCGATTCATTCTTATTTGCATCCTGAAGGTTCATAACTCCGTTTAATATGAATTAGGTTAAAAATGGCCAAATCCTTGTCAATGAAACCATTGATTCTTCATATTCACATCAATAGGTGTTGTTTAACCCTATACATGTGTCTTTTAGCTAAAACGCCCCTTATTTACCATTAGAAACTCCTATGAGATTCCTAGAACTAACAGAATTATGGGATAAGCTATAATGCTTGTTTCATACTTTGATTTTCTTCTACACCTTTCTTGAACATCTCAAAGCAGTTGTAAGAGATTCACCCCTTTTCGACTACACTTTTAACACTTCGATTTACTCTTGTTTGCATCCCGAAGGTTCAAAAATCCGTTTATAGGTGATTCAACTTGAAAATGCCCAAATCCTTGTCAATAAAACCATTGATTCTTCATATTCACATCAATAGGTGTGTTTAAGCTTCCATATGTGTCTTCTTGCTAAAACGCCCCTTATTCACCATTAGAAACTCCTATGAGATTCTTAGAACTAACAGAATTATTGGATAAGCTATAATGCTTGTTTCTTACTTTGATTTGGTTATACACCTTTCTTGAACATCTCAAAGCAGTTGTAAGAGATTCACCGCCTTTGACTACACTTCAACACTTTAATTCACCCTTATTTGCATACTCAAGGTTCGTAACTCCGTGTAAAGTGAATCAGGTTGAAAATGGCCAAATCCTTGTCAATGAAACCATTGATTCTTCATATTCACATCAATAGGTGTTGTTTAAGCCTCCATATGTGTCTTCTTGCTACAACACCCCTTATTTACCATTAGAAACTCCTATGGGATTCCTAGAACTAACGGAACTATGGGATAAGCTATAATGCTTGTTTCTTACTTTAATTTTCTTTTACACCTTTCTTGAACATCTCAAAGCAGTTATAAGAGATTCACCGCCTTTGACTACATTTCAACCCTTCGATTCACTCTTATTTGCATCCTAACGGTTCATAACTCCGTTTATATGTGATTCAACTTGAAAATGGCCAAATCCTTGTCAATGAAATCATTAATTCTTCATATTCACATCAATAGGTATTGTTTAAGCCTCAATATGTTTCTTCTTGCTACAACGCCCCATATTCACCATTAGAAACTCCTGTGAGATTCCTAGAACTAACAGAACTATAGGATAAGCTATAATGCTTAATTCTTACTTTGATTTGCTTCTACACCTTTTTTGAACATCTCAAAGCAGTTGTAAGAGATTCACCGCCTCTGACTAAACTTCAACACTTCGATTCACTCTTATTTGCATCCTAAAGGTTCATAACTCCGTTTAAGGTGAATCAGGTTGAAAATGGCCAAATCCTTGTCAATGAAACCATTGATTCTTCATATTCACATCAATAGCTGTTGTTTAACCCTGCATATGTGTCTTCTAGCTACAATACCCCTTATTTACAATTAGAAACTCCTATGAGATTTCTAGAACTAACAAAACTATGGGATAAGCTATAATGCTTGTTTCTTACTTTGATTTGCTTCTACCCCTTTCTTGAACATCTAAATGTAGTTGTAAGAGATTCACCGCCTTTGACTACACTTCAACACTTCGATTCACTCTTATTTGCATCCTAACGGTTCATAACTCCGTTTATATGTGATTCAACTTGAAAATGGCCAAATTCTTGTTAATGAATCATTAGATTCTTCATATTCACATCAATAGGTGTTGTTTAAGCCTCAATATGTTTCTTCTTGCTACAACGCCTCTTATTCACCATTAGAAACTCCTGTCAGATTCCTAGAACTAACAGAACTATAGGATAAGCTATAATGCTTAATTCTTACTTTGATTTTCTTCTACACCTTTCTTGAACATCTCAAAGCAGTTGTAAGAGATTCATCGCCTTTGACTACACTTCAACACTTCGATTTACTCTTATTTGCATCCTGAAGGTTCGTAACTCCGTTTATAGGTGATTCAACTTGAAAATGGCCAAATCCTTGTCAATGAAACCATTGATTCTTCTCATTCACATCAATAGGTGTTGTTTAACCCTCCATATGTGTCTTTTAGCTAAAACGCCCCTTATTTACAATTAGAAACTCCTATGAGATTCCTAGAACTAACAGAATTATGGGATAAGCTATAATGCTTAATTCTTACTTTGATTTTCTTCTACACCTTTCTTGAACATCTCAAAGCAATTGTAAGAGATTCACCGCCTTTGACTACACTTCAACACTTCGATTTACTCTTATTTGCATCCTGAAGGTTCGTAACTCCGTTTATAGGTGATTCAACTTGAAAATGCCCAAATCCTTGTCAATGAAACCGTTGATTCTTCATATTCACATCAATAGGTGTTGTTTAAGCTTCCATATGTGTCTTCTTGCTAAAACGCCCCTTATTCACAATTAGAAACTCCTATGAGATTCTTAGAACTAACAGAACTATTGGATAAGCTATAATGCTTGTTTCTTACTTTGATTTGCTTCTACACCTTTCTTGAACATCTCAAAGCAGTTGTAAGAGATTCACCTACTTTGACTACACTTCAACACTTCGATTCACTCTTATTTGCATCCAAAAGGTTCATAACTCCGTTTAAGGTGAATTAGGTTGAAAATGGCCAAATCCTTGTCAATGAAACCATTGATTCTTCATATTCACATCAATAGCTGTTGTTTAACCCTGCATATGTGTCTTCTAGCTAAAATGCCCCTTATTCACCATTAGAAACTCCTATGAGATTCCTAGAACTAACAGAATTATAGGATAAGCTATAATGCTGGTTTCTTACTTTGATTTTCTTCTACACCTTTCTTGAACATCTCAAAGCAGTTGTAAGAGATTCACCGCCTTTGACTACACTTCAACACTTCGATTCACTTTTATTTGCATCCTGAAGGTTCATAACTCCGTTTAAGGTGAATTAGGTTGAAAATGGCCAAATCCTTGTCAATGAAACTATTGATTCTTCTCATTCACATCAATAGGTGTTGTTTAACCCTCCATATGTGTCTTTTAGCTAAAACGCCCCTTATTTACCATTAGATACTCCTATGAGATTCCTAGAACTAACAGAATTATGGGATAAGCTATAATGCTTGTTTCTTACTTTGATTTTCTTCTACACCTTTATTGAACATCTCAAAGCAGTTGTAAGAGATTCACCGCCTTTGACTACACTTCAACACTTTGATTCACTCTTATTTGCATCCTGAAGGTTTATAACTCCGTTTAAAGTGAATCAGGTTGAAAATGGCCAAATCCTTGTCAATGAAACCATTGATTCTTCATATTCACATCAATAGGTGTTGTTTAATCCTGCATATGTGTCTTCTAGCTACAATGCCTTTTATTTACCATTAGAAACTCCTATGGGATTCTTAGAACTAACAGAACTATGGGATAAGCTATAATGCTTGTTTCTCTTTACACCTTTCTTGAACATCTCAAAGCAGTTATAAGAGATTCACCCCTTTTGACTACATTACCACCTTTGGATTCACTCTTATTTGCATCCTCAAGGTTCATAACTCCGCTTATAGGTGATTTAACTTGAAAATGGCCAAATTCTTGTTAATGACTCATTTTGATACTTCATATTCACATCAATAGGTGTTGTTTAAGCCTCAATATGTTTCTTATGGCTACAAGGCCCCTTATTCGTCAATAGAAACGCCTATGAGATTTGTATGACTAACAAAACTATGGGATAAGCTATAATACTGGTTTCTTACTTTGATTTGCTTTTACACCTTTCTTGAACATTTCAAAGCATTTGTAAGAGATTCACTGACTTTGACTACACTTCAACACTTCGATTCATTCTTATTTGCATCCTGAAGGTTCATAACTCCGTTTAATATGAATTCGGTTGAAAATGGCCAAATCCTTGTCAATGAAACCATTGATTCTTCATATTCACATCAATAGGTGTTGTTTAACCCTATACATGTGTCTTTCAGCTAAAACGCCCCTTATTCACAATTAGAAACTCCTATGAGATTCTTAGAACTAACAGAACTATTGGATAAGCTATAATGCTTGTTTCTTACTTTGATTTGCTTCTACACCTTTCTTGAACATCTCAAAGCAGTTGTAAGAGATTCACCGACTTTAACTACAGTTCAACACTTCGATTCACTCTTATTTGCATCCTAAAGGTTCATAACTCCGTTTAAGGTGAATTAGGTTGAAAATGGCCAAATCCTTGTCAATGAAACCATTGATTCTTCTCATTCACATCAATAGGTGTTTTTTAACCCTTTATATGTTTCTTCTTGCTACAATTCTCCATATTCACCATTAGAAACTCCTATGAGATTCCTACAACATACTGAGTTATAGGATAAGCTATAATGCTTGTTTCTTACTTTAATTTTCTTCTACACCTTTCTTGAACATCTCAAAGTAGTTATAAGAGATTCACCGCCTTTGACTACATTTCAACCCTTCGATTCACTCTTATTTGCATCCTGAAGGTTCATCAGGTTGAAAATGGCCAAATCCTTGTCAATGAAACCATTGATTCTTCTCATTCACATCAATAGGTGTTGTTTAACCCTGCATATGTGTCTTTTAGCTAAAACACCCCTTATTTACCATTAGAAACTCTTATGAGATTCCTAGAACTAACAGAATTATGGGATAAGCTATAATGCTTATTTCTTACTTTGATTTTCTTCTACATCTTTCTTGAACATCTCAAATCAGTTGTAAGAGATTCCCCCCCTTTCGACTACACTTCAACACTTTGATTCACTCTTATTTGCATCCTCAAGGTTTATAACTCCGTTTAAAGTGAATCAGGTTGAAAATGGCCAAATCCTTGTCAATGAAACCATTGATTCTTCATATTCACATCAATAGGTGTTGTTTAAGCCTCCATATGTGTCTTCTTGCTACAACGCCCCTTATTCACCATTAGAAACTCCTATGGGATTCTTAGAACTAACAGAACTATGGGATAAGCTATAATGCTTGTTTCTCTTTACACCTTTCTTGAACATCTCAAAGCAGTTATAAGAGATTCACCGCCTTTGACTACATTTCAACCCTTCGATTCACTCTTATTTGAATCCTGAAGGTTCATAACTCCGTTTATAGGTGATTTAACTTGAAAATGGCCAAATTCTTGTTAATGACTCATTTGATACTTCATATTCACATCAATAGGTGTTGTTTAAGCCTCAATATGTTTCTTCTTGCTACAACGCCCCTTATTCATCATTAGAAACTCCTATGAGATTTGTATGACTAACAAAACTATGGGATAAGCTATAATACTGGTTTCTTACTTTGATTTGCTTTTACACCTTTCTTGAACATTTCAAAGCATTTGTAAGAGATTCACTGACTTTGACTACACTTCAACACTTCGATTCATTCTTATTTGCATCCTGAAGGTTCATAACTCCGTTAATATGAATTCGTTGAAAATGGCCAAATCCTTGTCAATGAAACCATTGATTCTTCATATTCACATCAATAGGTGTTGTTTAACCCTATACATGTGTCTTTCAACTAAAACGCCTTTATTTACCATTAGAAACTCCTATGAGATTCCTAGAACTAACAGAATTATGGGATAAGCTATAATGCTTGTTTCATACTTTGATTTTCTTCTACACCTTTCTTGAACATCTCAAAGCAGTTGTAAGAGATTCACCGCCCTTTGACTACACTTCAACACTTTGATTTACTCTTATTTGCATCCTGAAGGTTCGTAACTCCATTTATAGGTGATTCAACTTGAAAATGCCCAAATCCTTGTCAATGAAACCATTGATTCTTCATATTCACATCAATAGGTGTGTTTAAGCTTCCATATGTGTCAGCTTGCTAAAACGCCCCTTATTCATTATGAAAAACTCCTATGAGATTCTTAGAACTAACAGACCTATTGGATAAGCTATAATGCTTGTTTCTTTCTTTGATTTACTTATACACCTTTCTTGAACATCTGAAAGCAGTTGTCAGAGATTCACCGACTTTGACTACTTTTCAACACTTTGATTCACTCTTATTTGCATCTTGAAGGTTCATAACTCCGTTTAAGGTGAATTAGGTTGAAAATGGCCAAATCCTTGTCAATGAAACCATTGATTCTTCTCATTCACATCAATAGGTGTTGTTTAACCCTCCATATGTGTCTTTTAGCTAAAACGCCCCTTATTTACCATTAGAAACTCCTATGAGATTCCTAGAACTAACAGAATTATGGGATAAGCTATAATGCTTGTTTCATACTTTGATTTTCTTATACACCTTTCTTGAACATCTCAAACCAGTTGTAAGAGATTCACCGCCTTTGACTACACTTCAACACTTTGATTCACTCTTATTTGCATCCTAACGGCCAAATCCTTGTCAATGAAACCATTGATTCTTCATATTCACATCAATAGGTGTTGTTTAACCCTGCATATGTGTCTTCTTGCTACAATGCCCCTTATTTACCATTAGAAACTCCTATGAGATTCCAAGAACTAACAGAACTATGGGATAACCTATAATGCTTGTTTCTTACTTTAATTTTCTTCTACACCTTTCTTGAACATCTCAAAGCAGTTATAAGAGATTCAACGCCTTTGACTACATTTTAACCCTTCGATTGACTCTTATTTGCATCCTGAAGGTTCATAACTCCGTTTATAGGTGATTCAACCTGAAAATGGCCAAATTCTTGTTAATGAATCATTTGATTCTTCATATTCACATCAATAGGTGTTGTTTAAGCCTCAATATGTTTCTTCTTGCTACAACGCCCCTTATTCACCATTAGAAACTCCTATGAGATTTCTATGACTAACAAAACTATGGGATAAGCTATAATACTTGTTTCTTACTTTGATTTGCTTTTACACCTTTCTTGAACATGTCAAAGCAGTTGTAAGAGATTCACTGACTTTGACTACACTTTAACACTTCGATTCACTCTTATTTGCATCCTGAAGGTTCATAAATCCGTTTAAGATGAATTAGGTTGAAAATGGCCAAATCCTTGTCAATGAAACCATTGATTCTTCATATTCACATCAATAGGTGTTGTTTAACCCTATACATCTGTCTTCTTGCTACAATGCCCCTTATTTACCATTAGAAACTCCTATGAGATTCCTAGAACTAACAGAATTATGGGATAAGCTATAATGCTTGTTTCTTACTTTGATTTTCTTCTACACCTTTCTTGAACATCTCAAAGCAGTTGTAAGAGATTCACCGCCTTTGACTATATTTCAACACTTCGATTCCCTCTTATTTGCATCCTGAAGGTTCATAACTCCGTTTATAGGTGATTCAACTTGAAAGTGGCAAAATTCTTGTTAATGAAACATTTGATTCTTCATATTCACATCAATAGGTGTTGTTTAAGCTTCCATATGTGTCTTCTTGCTACAACGCCCCTTATTTACCATTAGAAACTCCTACGAGATTCTTAAAACTAACAGAACTATGGGATAAGCTATAATGCTTGTTTCATACTTTGATTTTCTTCTACACCTTTCTTGAACATCTCAAAGCAGTTGTAAGAGATTCACCGCCCTTTGACTACACTTCAACACTTTGATTTACTCTTATTTGCATCCTGAAAGGTTCGTAACTCCGTTTATAATTGATTCAACTTGAAAATGCCCAAATCCTTGTCAATGAAACCATTGATTCTTCATATTCACATCAATAGGTGTTGTTTAAGCTTCCATATGTGTCTTCTTGCTAAAACGCCCCTTATTCACAATTAGAAACTCCTATGAGATTCTTAGAACTAACAGAACTATTGGATAAGCTATAATGCTTGTTTCTTACTTTGATTTGCTTCTACACCTTTCTTGAACATCTCAAAGCAGTTGTAAGAGATTCACCGACTTTGACTACACTTCAACACTTCGATTCACTCTTATTTGCATCCTAAAGGTTCATAACTCCGTTTAAGGTGAATTAGGTTGAAAATGGCCTAATCCTTGTTAATGAAACCATTGATTCTTCATATTCACATCAATAGCTGTTGTTTAACCCTGCATATGTGTCTTCTTGCTAAAATGCCCCTTATTCACCATTAGAAACTCCTATGAGATTCCTACAACTAACAGAATTATAGGATAAGCTATAATGCTTGTTTCTTACTTTGATTTTTTTCTACACCTTTCTTGAACATCTCAAAGCAGTTGTAAGAGATTCACCGCCTTTGACTACACTTCAACACTTCGATTCACTCTTATTTGCATCCTGAAGGTTCATAACTCCGTTTAAGGTGAATTAGGTTGAAAATGGCCAAATCCTTGTCAATGAAACCATTGATTCTTCTCATTCACATCAATAGGTGTTGTTTAACCCTCCATATGTGTCTTTTAGCTAAAACGCCCCTTATTTACCATTAGAAACTCCTATGAGATTCCTAGAACTAACAGAATTATGGGATAAGCTATAATGCTTGTTTCTTACTTTGATTTTCTTCTACACCTTTATTGAACATCTCAAAGCAGTTGTAAGAGATTCACCGCCTTTGACTACACTTCAACACTTTGATTCACTCTTATTTGCATCCTGAAGGTTTATAACTCCGTTTAAAGTGAATCAGGTTGAAAATGGCCAAATCCTTGTCAATGAAACCATTGATTCTTCATATTCACATCAATAGGTGTTGTTTAATCCTGCATATGTGTCTTCTAGCTACAATGCCTTTTAGTTACCATTAGAAACTCCTATGGGATTCTTAGAACTAACAGAACTATGGGATAAGCTATAATGCTTGTTTCTCTTTACACCTTTCTTGAACATCTCAAAGCAGTTATAAGAGATTCACCGCCTTTGACTACATTTCAACCCTTCGATTCACTCTTATTTGAATCCTGAAGGTTCATAACTCCGTTTATAGGTGATTTAACTTGAAAATGCCCAAATTCTTGTTAATGACTCATTTGATACTTCATATTCACATCAATAGGTGTTGTTTAAGCCTCAATATGTTTCTTCTTGCTACAACGCCCCTTATTCATCATTAGAAACTCCTATGAGATTTGTATGACTAACAAAACTATGGGATAAGCTATAATACTGGTTTCTTACTTTGATTTGCTTTTACACCTTTCTTGAACATTTCAAAGCATTTGTAAGAGATTCACTGACTTTGACTACACTTCAACACTTCGATTCATTCTTATTTGCATCCTGAAGGTTCATAACTCCGTTTAATATGAATTCGGTTGAAAATGGCCAAATCCTTGTCAATGAAACCATTGATTCTTCATATTCACATCAATAGGTGTTGTTTAACCCTATACATGTGTCTTTCAGCTAAAACGCCCCTTATTTACCATTAGAAACTCCTATGAGATTCCTAGAACTAACAGAATTATGGGATAAGCTATAATGCTTGTTTCATACTTTGATTTTCTTCTACACCTTTCTTGAACATCTCAAAGCAGTTGTAAGAGATTCACCGCCCTTTGACTACACTTCAACACTTTGATTTACTCTTATTTGCATCCTGAAGGTTCGTAACTCCGTTTATAGGTGATTCAACTTGAAAATGCCCAAATCCTTGTCAATGAAACCATTGATTCTTCATATTCACATCAATAGGTGTGTTTAAGCTTCCATATGTGTCAGCTTGCTAAAACGCCCCTTATTCATTATGAAAAACTCCTATGAGATTCTTAGAACTAACAGACCTATTGGATAAGCTATAATGCTTGTTTCTTTCTTTGATTTACTTATACACCTTTCTTGAACATCTGAAAGCAGTTGTCAGAGATTCACCGACTTTGACTACTTTTCAACACTTTGATTCACTCTTATTTGCATCTTGAAGGTTCATAACTCCGTTTAAGGTGAATAAGGTTGAAAATGGCCAAATCCTTGTCAATGAAACCATTGATTCTTCTCATTCACATCAATAGGTATTGTTTAACCCTCCATATGTGTCTTTTAGCTAAAACGCCCCTTATTTACCATTAGAAACTCCTATGAGATTCCTAGAACTAACAGAATTATGGGATAAGCTATAATGCTTGTTTCATACTTTGATTTTCTTCTACACCTTTCTTGAACATCTCAAAGCAGTTGTAAGAGATTCACCGCCTTTGACTACACTTCAACACTTCGATTCACTCTTATTTGCATCCTGAAGGTTCATAACTCTGTTTAAAGTGAATCAGGTTGAAAATGGCCAAATCCTTGTCAATGAAACCATTGATTTTTCATATTCACATCAATAGGTGTTGTTTAACCCTGCATATGTGTCTTCTAGCTACAATGCCCCTTATTTACCATTAGAAACTCCTATGAGATTCCTAGAACTAACAGAACTATGGGATAAGCTATAATGCTTGTTTCTTACTTTAATTTTCTTCTACACCTTTCTTGAACATCTCAAAGCAGTTATAAGAGATTCACCGCCTTTGACTACATTTCAACCCTTCGATTCACTCTTATTTGCATCCTGAAGGTTCATAACTCCGTTTATAGGTGATTCAACTTGAAAATGGCCAAATTCTTGTTAATGAATCATTTGATTCTTCATATTCACATCAATAGGTGTTGTTTAAGCCTCAATATGTTTCTTCTTGCTACAACGCCCCTTATTCACCATTAGAAACTCCTATGAGATTTCTATGACTAACAAAACTATGGGATAAGCTATAATACTTGTTTCTTACTTTGATTTGCTTTTACACCTTTCTTGAACATCTCAAAGCAGTTGTAAGAGATTCACTGACTTTGACTACACTTCAACACTTCGATTCATTCTTATTTGCATCCTGAAGGTTCATAAATCCGTTTAAGATGAATTAGGTTGAAAATGGCCAAATCCTTGTCAATGAAACCATTGATTCTTCATATTCACATCAATAGGTGTTGTTTAACCCTATACATCTGTCTTCTTGCTACAATGCCCCTTATTTACCATTAGAAACTCCTATGAGATTCCTAGAACTAACAGAATTATGGGATAAGCTATAATGCTTGTTTCTTACTTTGATTTTCTTCTACACCTTTCTTGAACATCTCAAAGCAGTTGTAAGAGATTCACCGCCTTTGACTACATTTCAACACTTCGATTCCCTCTTATTTGCATCCTGAAGGTTCATAACTCCGTTTATAGGTGATTCAACTTGAAAATGGCCAAATTCTTGTTAATGAAACATTTGATTCTTCATATTCACATCAATAGGTGTTGTTTAAGCTTCCATATGTGTCTTCTTGCTACAACGCCCCTTATTTACCATTAGAAACTCCTACGAGATTCTTAAAACTAACAGAACTATGGGATAAGCTATAATGCTTGTTTCTTACTTTGATTTTTTTCTACACCTTTCTTGAACATCTCAAAGCAGTTGTAAGAGATTCACCGCCTTTGACTACACTTCAACACTTTGATTTACTCTTATTTGCATCCTGAAGGTTCGTAACTCCGTTTATAGGTGATTCAACTTGAAAATGCCCAAATCCTTGTCAATGAAACCATTGATTCTTCATATTCACATCAATAGGTGTTGTTTAAGCTTCCATATGTGTCTTCTTGCTAAAACGCCCCTTATTCACCATTAGAAACTCCTATGAGATTCTTAGAACTAATAGAACTATTGGATAAGTTATAATGCTTGTTTCTTACTTTGATTTGCTTCTACACCTTTCTTGAACATCTCAAAGCAGTTGTAAGAGATTCACCGACTTTGACTACACTTCAACATTTCGATTCACTCTTATTTGCATCCTGAAGGATCATAACACCGTTCAAGGTGCATTAGGTTGAACTGTCCAAATCCTTATCAATGAAACCCTTGCTTCTGCATATTCACATCAATAGCCGTTGTTTAACCCTCATATGTGTCTTCTTGCTACAATGCGCCTTATTCACCATTCGACTCTCCTACGATATTCTTAACACTAACAGAACTATGGGATAAGCTATAATGCTTGTTTCTTACTTTGATTTTTTTCTACACCTTTCTTGAACATCTCAAAGAAGTTGTACGAGATACACCGAGATTGACCCCACTTCAACACTTTGATTCACTCTTATTTGCATCCTGAAGGTTCATAACTCCGTTTAAGGTGAATTAGTTTGAAAATGGCCAAATCCTTGTCAATGAAACCATTGATTCTTCTCATTCACATCAAGAGGTGTTGTTTAACCCTCCATATGTGTCTTTTAGCTAAAACGCCCCTTATTTACCATTAGAAACTCCTCTGGGATTCCTAGAACTAATAGAACTATGGGATAAGGTATAATGCTTGTTTCTTACTTTGATTTTCTTCTACACCTTTCTTGAACATCTCAAAGCAGTTGTAAGAGATTCACCGCCTTTGACTACACTTCAACACTTTGATTCACTCTTATTTGCATCCTGAAGGTTTATAACTCCGTTTAAAGTGAATCAGGTTGAAAATGGCCAAATCCTTGTCAATGAAACCATTGATTCTTCATATTCACATCAATAGGTGTTGTTTAATCCTGCATATGTGTCTTCTAGCTACAATGCCTTTTATTTACCATTAGAAACTCCTATGGGATTCTTAGAACTAACAGAACTATGGGATAAGCTATAATGCTTGTTTCTCTTTACACCTTTCTTGAACATCTCAAAGCAGTTATAAGAGATTCACCGCCTTTGACTAAATTTCAACCCTTCGATTCACTCTTATTTGAATCCTGAAGGTTCATAACTCCGTTTATAAGTGATTTAACTTGAAAATGGCCAAATTCATGTTAATGACTCATTTGATTATTCATATTCACATCAATAGGTGTTGTTTAAGCCTCAATATGTTTCTTCTTGCTACAACGCCCCTTATTCATCATTAAAAACTCCTATGAGATTTGTATGACTAACAAAACTATGGGATAAGCTATAATACTTGTTTCTTACTTTGATTTGCTTTTACACCTTTCTTGAACATTTCAAAGCATTTGTAAGAGATTCACTGACTTTGACTACACTTCAACACTTCGATTCATTCTTATTTGCATCCTAAAGGTTCATAACTCCGTTTAATATGAATTAGGATGAAAATGGCCAAATCCTTGTCAATGAAACCATTGATTCTTCATATTCACATCAATAGGTGTTGTTTAACCCTATACATGTGTCTTTTAGCTAAAACGCCCCTTATTTACCATTAGAAACTCCTATGAGATTCCTAGAACTAACAGAATTATGGGATAAGCTATAATGCTTGTTTCATACTTTGATTTTCTTCTACATCTTTCTTGAACATCTCAAAGGAGTTGTAAGAGATTCACCGCCCTTTGACTACACTTCAACACTTTGATTTACTCTTATTTGCATCCTGAAGGTTCGTAACTCCGTTTATAGGTGATTCAACTTGAAAATGCCCAAATCCTTGTCAATGAAACCATTGATTCTTCATATTCACATCAATAGGTGTGTTTAAGCTTCCATATGTGTCTTCTTGCTAAAACGCCCCTTATTCACCATTAGAAACTCCTATGAGATTCTTAGAACTAACAGACCTATTAGATAAGCTATAATGCTTGTTTCTTTCTTTCATTTGCTTATACACCTTTCTTGAACATCTCAAAGCAGTTGTAAGAGATTCACCGACTTTGACTACTTTTCAACACTTTTATTCACTCTTATTTGCATCTTGAAGGTTCATAACTCCGTTTAAGGTGAATTAAGTTGAAAATGGCCAAATCCTTGTCAATGAAACCATTGATTCTTCTCATTCACATCAATAGGTGTTGTTTAACCCTCCATATGTGTCTTTTAGCTAAAACGCCCCTTATTTACCATTAGAAACTCCTATGAGATTCCTAGAACTAACAGAATTATGGGATAAGCTATAATGCTTGTTTCATACTTTGATTTTCTTCTACACCTTTCTTGAACATCTCAAAGCAGTTGTAAGAGATTCACCGCCTTTGACTACTTTTCAACACTTTGATTCACTCTTATTTGCATCTTGAAGGTTCATAACTCCGTTTAAGGTGAATTAGGTTGAAAATGGCCAAATCCTTGTCAATGAAACCATTGATTTTTCATATTCACATCAATAGGTGTTGTTTAACCCTGCATATGTGTCTTCTAGCTACAATGCCCCTTATTTACCATTAGAAACTCCTATGAGATTCGTAGAACTAACAGAACTATGGGATAAGGTATAATGCTTGTTTCTTACTTTAATTTTCTTCTACACCTTTCTTGAACATCTCAAAGCAGTTATAAGAGATTCACCGCCTTTGACTACATTTTAACCCTTCGATTCACTCTTATTTGCATCCTGAAGGTTTATAACTCCGTTTAAAGGTGATTGAACTTGAAAATGGCCAAATTCTTGTTAATGAATCATTTGATTCTTCATAATCACATCAATAGGTGTTGTTTAAGCCTCAATATGTTTCTTCTTGCTACAACGCCCCTTATTCACCATTAGAAACTCCTATGAGATTTCTATGACTAACAAAACTATGGGATAAGCTATAATACTTGTTTCTTACTTTGATTTGCTTTTACACCTTTCTTGAACATGTCAAAGCAGTTGTAAGAGATTCACTGACTTTGACTACACTTCAACACTTCGATTCACTCTTATTTGCATCCTGAAGGTTCATAACTCCGTTTAAGATGAATTAGGTTAAAAATGGCCAAATCCTTGTCAATGAAACCATTGATTCTTCATATTCACATCAATAGGTGTTGTTTAACCCTATACATGTGTCTTCTTGCTACAATGCCCCTTATTTACCATTAGAAACTCCTATGAGATTCCTAGAACTAACAGAATTATGGGATAAGCTATAATGCTTGTTTCTTACTTTGATTTTCTTCTACACCTTTCTTGAACATCTCAAAGCAGTTGTAAGAGATTCACCGCCTTTGACTACATTTCAACACTTCGATTCCCTCTTATTTGCATCCTGAAGGTTCATAACTCCGTTTATAGGTGATTCAACTTGAAAATGGCCAAATTCTTGTTAATGAAACATTTGATTCTTCATATTCACATCAATAATTGTTTTTTAAGCTTCCATATGTGTCTTCTTGCTACAACGCCCCTTATTTACCATTAGAAACTCCTACGAGATTCTTAAAACTAACAGAACTATGGGATAAGCTATAATGCTTGTTTCTTACTTTGATTTTTTTCTACACCTTTCTTGAACATCTCAAAGCAGTTGTAAGAGATTCACCGCCTCTGACTAAACTTCAACACTTCGATTCACTCTTATTTGTATCCTAATGGTTCATAACTCCGTTTAAGGTGAATTAGGTTGAAAATGGCCAAATCCTTGTCAATGAAACCATTGATTCTTCATATTCACAACAATAGGTGTTGTTTAACCTTGTATATATGTCTTCTAGCTGAAACGCCCCTTATTTACCATTAGAAACTCCTATGAGATTCCTAGAACTAACAAAACTATGGGATAAGCTATAATGCTTGTTTCTTACTTTGATTTGGTTCTACCCCTTTCTTGAACATCTGAATGTAGTTGTAAGAGATTCACTTTTGACTACACTTCAACACTTCGATTCACTCTTATTTGCATCCTAACTGCCAAATCCTTGTCAATGAAATCATTGATTCTTCTCATTCACATCAATAGGTGTTGTTTAAGCCTCAATATGTTTCTTCTTGCTACAACGCCCCTTATTCACCATTAGAAACTCCTATGAGATTTCTATTACTAACAAAACTATGGGATAAGCTATAATACTTGTTTCTTACTTTGATTTGCTTTTACACCTTTCTTGAACATGTCAAAGCAGTTGTAAGAGATTCACTGACTTTGACTACACTTCAACACTTCGATTCACTCTTATTTGCATCCTAAAGGTTCATAACTCCGTTTCAGATGAATTAGGTTGAAAATGGCCAAATCCTTGTCAATGAAACCATTGTTTCTTCATATTCACATCAATAGGTGTTGTTTAACCCTATACATGTGTCTTCTTGCTACAATGCCCCTTATTTACCATTAGAAACTCCTATGAGATTCCTAGAACTAACAGAATTATGGGATAAGCTATAATGCTTGTTTCTTACTTTGATTTTTTTCTACACCTTTCTTGAACATCTCAAAGCAGTTGTAAGAGATTCACCGCCTCTGACTAAACTTCAACACTTCGATTCACTCTTATTTGTATCCTAATGGTTCATAACTCCGTTTAAGGTGAATTAGGTTGAAAATGGCCAAATCCTTGTCAATGAAACCATTGATTCTTCATATTCACATCAATAGGTGTTGTTTAACCCTGCATATATGTCTTCTAGCTAAAACGCCCCTTATTCACCATTAGAAACTCCTATGAGATTCCTAGAACTAACAGAATTATGGGATAAACTATAATGCTTGTTTCTTACTTTGATTTTCTTCTACACCTTTCTTGAACATCTCAAAGCAGTTGTAAGAGATTCACCGCCTTTGACTACATTTCAACACTTCGATTCCCTCTTATTTGCATCCTGAAGGTTCATAACTCCGTTTATAGGTGATTCAACTTGAAAATGGCCAAATTCTTGTTAATGAAACATTTGATTCTTCATATTCACATCAATAGGTGTTGTTTAAGCTTCCATATGTGTCTTCTTGCTACAACGCCCCTTATTTACCATTAGAAACTCCAACGAGATTCTTAAAACTAACAGAACTATGGGATAAGCTATAATGCTTGTTTCTTACTTTGATTTTTTTCTACACCTTTCTTGAACATCTCAAAGCAGTTGTAAGAGATTCACCGCCCTTTGACTACACTTCAACATTTTGATTTACTCTTATTTGCATCCTGAAAGGTTCGTAACTCCGTTTATAGGTGATTCAACTTGAAAATGCCCAAATCCTTGTCAATGAAACCATTGATTCTTCATATTCACATCAATAGGTGTTGTTTAAGCTTCCATATGTGTCTTCTTGCTAAAACGCCCCTTATTCACAATTAGAAACTCCTATGAGATTCTTAGAACTTACAGAACTATTGGATAAGCTATAATGCTTGTTTCTTACTTTGATTTGCTTCTACACCTTTCTTGAACATCTCAAAGCAGTTGTAAGAGATTCACCGACTTTGACTACACTTCAACACTTCGATTCACTCTTATTTGCATCCTAAAGGTTCATAACTCCGTTTAAGGTGAATTAGGTTGAAAATGGCCAAATCCTTGTCAATCAAACCATTGATTCTTCATATTCACATCAATAGCTGTTGTTTAACCCTGCATATGTGTCTTCTTGCTAAAATGCCCCTTATTCACCATTAGAAACTCCTATGAGATTCCTACAACTAACAGAATTATAGGATAAGCTATAATGCTTGTTTCTTACTTTGATTTTCTTCTACACCTTTCTTAAACATCTCAAAGCAGTTGTAAGAGATTCACCGCCTTTGACTACACTTCAACACTTCGATTCACTCTTATTTGCATCCTGAAGGTTCATTACTCCGTTTAAGGTGAATTAGGTTGAACATGGCCAAATCCTTGTCAATGAAACCATTGATTCTTCTCATTCACATCAATAGGTGTTGTTTAACCCTCCATATGTGTCTTTTAGCTAAAACGCCCCTTATTTACCATTAGAAACTCCTATGAGATTCCTAGAACTAACAGATAAATATGGATGTTTATAATGCTTGTTTCTTACTTTGATTTTCTTCTACACCTTTATTGAACATCTCAAAGCAGTTCTAAGAGATTCACCGCCTTTGACTACATTTCAACCCTTCGATTCACTCTTATTTGAATCCTGAAGGTTCATAACTCCGTTTATAGGTGATTTAACTTGAAAATGGCCAAATTCTTGTTAATGACTCATTTGATTCTTCATATTCACATCAATAGGTGTTGTTTAAGCCTCAATATGTTTCTTCTTGCTACAACGCCTCTTATTCATCATTAGAAACTCCTATGAGATTTGTATGACTAACAAAACTATGGGATAAGCTATAATACTTGTTTCTTACTTTGATTTGCTTTTACACGTTTCTTGAACATTTCAAAGCATTTGTAAGAGATTCACTGACTTTGACTACACTTCAACACTTCGATTCATTCGTATTTGCATCCTAAAGGTTCATAACTCCGTTTAATATGAATTAGGTTGAAAATGGCCAAATCCTTGTCAATGAAACCATTGATTCTTCATATTCACATCAATAGGTGTTGTTTAACCCTATACATGTGTCTTTTAGCTAAAACGCCCCTTATTTACCATTAGAAACTCCTATGAGATTCCTAGAACTAACAGAATTATGGGATAAGCTATAATGCTTGTTTCATACTTTGATTTTCTTCTACACCTTTCTTGAACATCTCAAAGCAGTTGTAAGAGATTCACCGCCTTTGACTACACTTCAACACTTCGATTCACTCTTATTTGCATCCTGAAGGTTCATAACTCTGTTTAAAGTGAATCAAATTGAAAACTGCCAAACCCCTGTCAATGAAACCATTGATTTTTCATATTCACATCAATAGGTGTTGTTTAACCCTGTATATGTGTCTTCTAGCTACAATGCCCCTTATTTACCATTAGAAACTCCTATGAGATTCGTAGAACTAACAGAACTATGGGATAAGCTATAATGCTTGTTTTTTACTTTAATTTTCTTCTACACCTTTCTTGAACATCTCAAAACAGTTATAAGAGATTCACCGCGTTTGACTACATTCTAACCCTTCGATTCACTCTTATTTGCATCCTGAACGTTCATAACTCCGTTTATAGGTGATTCAACTTGAAAATGGCCAAATTCTTGTTAATGAATCATTTGATTCTTCATATTCACATCAATAGGTGTTGTTTAAGCCTCAATATGTTTCTTCTTGCTACAACGCCCCTTATTCACTATTAGAAACTCCTATGAGATTTGTATGACTAACAAAACTATGGGATAAGCTATAATGCTTGTTTCTTACTTTGATTTGCTTCTACACTTTTCTTGAACATCTCAAAGCAGTTGTAAGAGATTCGCCGACTTTGACTACACTTCAACACTTCGATTCACTCTTATTTGCATCCTGAAGGTTCATAACTCCGTTTAAGGTGAATTAGGTTGAAAATGGCCAAATCCTTGTCAATGAAACCATTGATTCTTCATATTCACATCAATAGGTGTTGTTTTACCCCATACATGTGTCTTCTTGCTACAATGCCCCTTATTTATCATTAGAAACTCCTATGAGATTCCTAGAACTAACAGAATTATGGGATAAGCTATAATGCTTGTTTCTTACTTTGATTTTCTTCTACACCTTTCTTGAACATCTCAAAGCAGTTGTAATAGATTCACCGCCTTTGACTACATTTCAACACTTCCATTCCCTCTTATTTGCATCCTGAAGGTTCATAACTCCGTTTATAGGTGATTCAACTTGAAAATGGCCAAATTCTTGTTAATGAAACATTTGATTCTTCATATTCACATCAATAGGTGTTGTTTAAGCTTCCATATGTGTCTTCTTGCTACAAAGCCCCTTATTTCCCATTAGAAACTCCTACGAGATTCTTAAAACTAACAGAACTATGGGATAAGCTATAATGCTTGTTTCTTACTTTGATTTTTTTCTACACCTTTCTTGAACATCTCAAAGCAGTTGTAAGAGATTCACCGCCTCTGACTAAACTTCAACACTTCGATTCACTCTTATTTGTATCCTAATGGTTCATAACTCCGTTTAAGGTGAATTAGGTTGAAAATGGCCAAATCCTTGTCAATGAAACCATTGATTCTTCATATTCACATCAATAGGTGTTGTTTAACCCTGTATATATGTCTTCTAGCTAAAACGCCCCTTATTCACCATTAGAAACTCCTATGAGATTCCTAGAACTAACAAAACTATGGGATAAGCTATAATGCTTGTTTCTTACTTTGATTTGGTTCTACCCCTTTCTTGAACATCTGAATGTAGTTGTAAGAGATTCACCACCTTTGACTACACTTCAACACTTCGATTCACTTGAACATCTCAAAGCAGTTGTAAGAGATTCACCACCTTTGACTACACTTCAACACTTCGATTCACACTTATTTGCATCTTGAAGGTTCATAACTCCGTTTAAAGTGAATCAGATTGAAAATGGCCAAATCCTTGTCAATGAAACCATTGATTCTTCATATTCACATTAATAGGTGTTGTTTAACCCTGCATATGTGTTTTCTAGCTACAATGCCCCTTATTTACCATTAGAAACTCCTATGAGATTCCTAGAACTAAGAGAATTATGGGATAAGCTATAATGTTTGTTTCTTACTTTGATTTTCTTCTCCACCTTTCTTGAACATCTCAAAGCAGTTGTAAGAGATTCACCGCCTTTGACTACATTTCAACACTTCGATCCACTCTTATTTGCATCCTGAAGGTTCATAACTCTGTTTATAGGTGATTCAACTTGAAAATGGCCAAATTCTTGTTAATGAAACCATTGATTCTTCATATTCACATCAATAGGTGATGTTTAAACCTCAATATGTTTTTTCTTGCTACAACACCCCTTATTCACCATTAGAAACTCCTGTAAGATTCCTAGAACTAACAGAACTATAGGATAAGCTATAATGCTTATTTCTTATTTTGATTTGCTTCTACACTTTTCTTGAACATCTCAAAGTAGTTGTAAGAGATTCACCGCCTTTGACTACACTTCAACACTTCGATTTACTCTTATTTGCATCCTGAAGGTTCGTAACTCCGTTTATAGGTGATTCAACTTGAAAATGCCCAAATCTTTGTCAATGAAACCATTGATTCTTCATATTCACAGCAATAGGTGTTGTTTATGCTTCAATATGTGTCTTCTTGCTAAAACGCCCCTTATTCACCATTAGAAACTCCTATGAGATTCTTAGAACTAAGAGAACTATTGGATAAGCTATAATGCATGTTTCTTACTTTGATTTGCTTCTACACCTTTTTTGAACATCTCAAAGCAGTTGTAAGAGATTCACCGACTTTGACTACACTTCAACACTTCGATTCACTCTTATTTGCATCCTGAAGGTTCATAACTCCGTTTAAGGTGAATTAGGTTGAAAATGGCTAAATCCTTGTCAATGAAACCATTGATTCTTTATATTCACAGTAATAGGTGTTGTTTAACCCTCCATATGTGTCTTTTAGCTAAAACGCCCCTTATTTACCATTAGAAACTCCTATGAGATTCCTAGAACTAATAGAATTATGGGATAAGATATAATGCTTGTTTTTTACTTTGATTTTCTTCTACACCTTTCTTGAACATCTCAAAGCAGTTGTAAGAGATTCACCGCCTTTGACTACACTTCAACACTTCGATTCACTCTTATTTGCATCTTGAAGGTTCATAACTCCGTTTAAAGTGAATCAGGTTGAAAATGGCCAAATCCTTGTCAATGAAACCATTGATTCTTCATATTCACATTAATAGGTGTTGTTTAACCCTGCATATGTGTTTTCTAGCTACAGTGCCCCTTATTTACCATTGGAAACTCCAATGAGATTCTTAGAACTAACAGAACTATTGGATAAGCTTTAATGCTTGTTTTTTACTTTGATTTGCTTCTACACCTTTCTTGAACATCTCAAAGCAGTTGTAAGAGATTCACCGACTTTAACTACACTTCAACACTTCGATTCACTCTTATTTGCATCCTGAAGGTTCATAACTCCGTTTAAGGTGAATTAGGTTGAAAATGGCCAAATCCTTGTCAATGAAACCATTGATTCTTCAAATTCACATCAATAGGTGTTGTTTAACCCTCCATATGTGTCTTCTAGCTAAAACGCCCTTTATTCACCATTAGAAACTGCTATAAGATTTCTAGAACTAACCAAACTATGGGATAAGCTATAATGCTTATTTTTTACTTTGATTTGCTTCTACCCCTTTCTTGAACATCTCAATGTAGTTGTAAGAGATACACCGCCTTTGACTATACTTCAACACTTTGATTCACTCTTATTTGCATCCTGAAGGTTCATAACTCCGTTTAAGGTGAATTAGGTTGAAAATGGCCAAATCCTTGTCAATGAAACCATTGATTCTTTATATTCACATTAATAGGTGTTGTTTAACCCTCCATATGTGTCTTTTAGCTAAAACGCCCCTTATTTACCATTAGAAACTCCTATGAGATTCCTAGAACTAATAGAATTATGGGATAAGCTATAATGCTTGTTTCTTACTTTGATTTTCTTCTACACCTTTCTTGAACATCTCAAAGCAGTTGTAAGAGATTCGCCGCCTTTGACTACACTTCAACACTTCGATTCACTCTTATTTGCATCTTGAAGGTTCATAACTCCGTTTAAAGTGAATCAGGTTGAAAATGGCCAAATCCTTGTCAATGAAACCATCGATTCTTCATATTCACATTAATAGGTGTTGTTTAACCCTGCATATGTGTTTTCTAGCTACAGTGCCCCTTATTTACCATTAGAAACTCCTATGAGATTCCTAGAACTAACAGAATTATGGGATAAGCTATAATGTTTGTTTCTTACTTTGATTTTCTTCTCCACCTTTCTTGAACATCTCAAAGCAGTTGTAAGAGATTCACCGCCTTTGACTACATTTAACACTTCGATCCACTCTTATTTGCATCCTGAAGGTTCATAACTCCGTTTATAGGTGATTCAACTTGAAAATGGCCAACTTCTTATTAATGAAACCATTGATTCTTCATATTCACATCAATAGGTGATGTTTAAACCTCAATATGCTTTTTCTTGCTACAACACCCTTTATTCACCATTAAAAACTCCTGTGAGATTCCTAGAACTAACAGAACTATAGGATAAGCTATAATGCTTATTTCTTACTTTGATTTGCTTCTACACTTTTCTTGAACATCTCAAAGTAGTTGTAAGAAATTCACCGCCTTTGATTACACTTCAAAACATCGATTTACTCTTATTTGCATCCTCAAGATTCGTAACTCCGTTTATAGGTGATTCAACTTGAAAATGCCCAAATCTTTGTCAATGAAACCATTGATTCTTCATATTCACAGCAATAGGTATTGTTTAAGCTTCTATATATGTCTTCTTGCTAAAACACTCCTTATTCACCATTAGAAACTCCTATGAGATTCTTAGAACTAACAGAACTATTGGATAAGCGATAATGCTTGTTTCTTACTTTGATTTGCTTCTACACCTTTCTTGAACATCTCAAAGCAGTTGTAAGAGATTCACCGACTTTGACTACACTTCAACACTTCGATTCACTCTTATTTGCATCCTGAAGGTTCATACCTCTGTTTAAGGTGAATTACGTTGAAAATGGCCAAATCCTTGTCAATGAAACCATTGATTCTTTATATTCACATCAATAGGTGTTGTTTAACCCCGGGATATGTGTCTTCAAGCTAAAACGCCTTATTCACCATTAGAAACTCCTATGAGATTTCTAGAACTAATAAAACTATGGGACAAGCTTATAATGCTTGTTTTTTACTTTGATTTGCCTTCACCCTTTCTTGAACATCTCAATGCATGTAAGAGATTCACCACCTTTGACTATACTTCAACACTTCGATTCACTCTTATTTGCATCCTAACGGTTCATAACTCCGTTTATATGTGATTCAACTTGAAAATGGCCAAATCCTTGTCAATGAAATCATCGATTCTTCATATTCACATCAATAGGTGTTGTTTAAGCCTCAATATGTTTCTTCTTGCTACAACGCCCCTTATTCACCATTAGAAACTTCTATGAGATTCCTAGAACTAACAGAACTATAGGATAAGCTATAATGCTTATTTCCTACTTTGATTTGCTTCTACACCTTTCTTGAACATCTCAAAACAGTTGTAAGAGATTCACCGCCTTTGACTACAGTTCAACACTTCGATTTACTCTTATTTGCATCCTGAAGGTTCGTAAATCCGTTTATAGGTGATTCAACTTGAAAATGCCCAAATCCTTGTCAATGAAACCATTGATTCTTCATATTCAATAGGTGTTGTTTATGCTTCAATATGTGTCTTCTTGCTAAAACGCCCCTTATTCACCATTAGAAACTCCTATGAGATTCTTAGAACTAACAGAACTATTGGATAAGCTATAATGCTTGTTTCTTACTTTGATTTGCTTCTACACCTTTCTTGAACATCTCAAAGCAGTTGTAAGAGATTCACCGACTTTGACTACACTTCAACACTTCGATTCACTCTTATTTGCATCCTGAAGGTTCATAACTCCGTTTAAGGTGAATTAGGTTGAAAATGGCCAATTCCTTGTCAATGAAACCATTGATTCTTCTCATTCACATCAATAGGTGTTGTTTAACCCTCCATATGTGTCTTTTAGCTAAAACGCCTCTTATTTACCATTAGAAACTCCTATGAGATTCCTAGAACTAATAGAATTATGGGATAAGCTATAATGCTTGTTTCTTACTTTGATTTTCTTCTACACCTTTCTTCAACATCTCAAAGTAGTTGTAAGAGATTCACCGCCTTTGACTACACTTCAACACTTCGATTCACTCTTATTTGCATCTTGAAGGTTCATAACTCCGTTTAAAGTGAATCAGGTTGAAAATGGCCAAATCCTTGTCAATGAAACCATTGATTCTTCATATTCACATTAATAGGTGTTGTTTAACCCTGCATATGTGTTTTCTAGCTACAGTGCCCCTTATTTACCATTAGAAACTCCTATGAGATTCTTAGAACTAGCAGAACTATTGGATAAGCTTTAATGCTTGTTTTTTACTTTGATTTGCTTCTACACCTTTCTTGAACATCTCAAAGCAGTTGTAAGAGATTCACCGACTTTGACTACACTTCAACACTTCGATTCACTCTTATTTGCATCTTGAAGGTTCATAACTCCGTTTAAGGTGAATTAGGTTGAAAATGGCCAAATCCTTGTCAATGAAACCATTGATTCTTCAAATTCACATCAATAGGTGTTGTTTAACCCTCAATATGTGTCTTCTAGCTAAAACGCCATTTATTCACCATTAGAAACTGCTATAAGATTTCTAGAACTAACAAAACTATGGGATAAGCTATAATGCTTGTTTTTTACTTTGATTTGCTTCTACCCCTTTCTTGAACATCTCAATGTAGTTGTAAGAGATTCACCGCCTTTGACTATACTTCAACACTTCGATTCACTCTTATTTGCATCCTGAAGGTTCATAACTCCGTTTAAGGTGAATTAGGTTGAAAATGGCCAAATCCTTGTCAATGAAACCATTGATTCTTTATATTCACATTAATAGGTGTTGTTTAACCCTCCATATGTGTCTTTTAGCTAAAACGCCCCTTATTTACCATTAGAAACTCCTATGAGATTCCTAGAACTAATAGAATTATGGGATAAGCTATAATGCTTGTTTCTTACTTTGATTTTCATCTACACCTTTCTTGAACATCTCAAAGCAGTTGTAAGAGATTCGCCGCCTTTGACTACACTTCAACACTTCGATTCACTCTTATTTGCATCTTGAAGGTTCATAACTCCGTTTAAAGTGAATCAGGTTGAAAATGGCCAAATCCTTGTCAATGAAACCATTGATTCTTCATATTCACATTAATAGGTGTTGTTTAACCCTGCATATGTGTTTTCTAGCTACAGTGCCCCTTATTTACCATTAGAAACTCCTATGAGATTCATAGAACTAACAGAATTATGGGATAAGCTATAATGTTTGTTTCTTACTTTGATTTTCTTCTCCACCTTTCTTGAACATCTCAAAGCAGTTGTAAGAGATTCACCGCCTTTGACTACATTTCAACACTTCGATCCACTCTTATTTGCATCATGAAGGTTCATAACTCCGTTTATAGGTGATTCAACTTGAAAATGGCCAAATTCTTATTAATGAAACCATTGATTCTTCATATTCACATCAATAGGTGATGTTTAAACCTCAATATGTTTTTTCTTGCTACAACACCCCTTATTCACCATTAGAAACTCCTGTGAGATTCCTAGAACTAACAGAACTATAGGATAAGCTATAATGCTTATTTCTTACTTTGATTTGCTTCTACACTTTTCTTGAACATCTCAAAGTAGTTGTAAGATATTCACCGCCTTTGATTACACTTCAAAACATCGATTTACTCTTATTTGCATCCTGAAGATTTGTAACTCCGTTTATAGGTGATTCAACTTGAAAATGCCCAAATCTTTGTCAATGAAACCATTGATTCTTCATATTCACAGCAATAAGTGTTGTTTAAGCTTCTATATATGTCTTCTTGCTGAAACACTCCTTATTCACCATTAGAAACTCCTATGAGATTCTTAGAACTAACAGAACTATTGGATAAGCGATAATGCTTGTTTCTTACTTTGATTTGCTTCTACACCTTTCTTGAACATCTCAAAGCAGTTGTAAGAGATTCACCGACTTTGACTACACTTCAACACTTCGATTCACTCTTATTTGCATCCTGAAGGTTCATAATTAAGGTGAATTACGGTGAAAATGGCCAAATCCTTGTCAATGAAAACCATTGATTCTTTATATTCACATCAATAGGTGTTGTTTAACCCCGCGATATGTGTCTTCAAGCTAAAACGCCTTTATTCACCATTAGAAACTCCTATGAGATTTCTAGAACTAACAAAACTATGGGATAGCTTATAATGCTTGTTTTTTACTTTGATTTGCTTTACCCCTTTCTTGAACATCTCAATGTAGTTGTAAGAGATTCACCACCTTGACTATACTTCAACACTTCGATTCACTCTTATTTGCATCCTAACGGTTCATAACTCCGCTTATATGTGATTCAACTTGAAAATGGCCAAATCCTTGTCAATGAAATCATCGATTCTTCATATTCACATCAATAGGTGTTGTTTAAGCCTCAATATGTTCTTCTTGCTACAACGCCTTATTCACCATTAGAAACTTCTATGAGATTCCTAGAACTAACAGAACTATAGGATGTTTATAATGCTTATTTCCTACTTTGATTTGCTTCTACACCTTCTTGAACATCTCAAAACAGTTGTAGAGATTCACCGCTTTGACTACAGGTTCAACACTTCGATTTACTCTTATTTGCATCCCGAAGGTTCGCAGAACCTGCTATAGGTGATTCAACTTGAAAATGCCCGAATCCTTGTCAATGAAACCATTGATTCTTCATATTCAATAGGTGTTGTTTAAGCTTCCATATGTGTCTTCTTGCTAAAACGCCCCTTATTCACCATTAGAAACTCCTATGAGATTCTTAGAACTAACAGAACTATTGGATAAGCTATAATGCTTGTTTCTTACTTTGATTTGCTTCTACACCTTTCTTGAACATCTCAAAGCAGTTGTAAGAGATTCACCGACTTTGACTACACTTCAACACTTCGATTCACTCTTATTTGCATCCTGAAGGTTCATAACTCCGTTTAAGGTGAATTAGGTTGAAAATGGCCAAATCCTTGTCAATGAAACCATTGATTCTTCTCATTCACATAAATAGGTGTTGTTTAACCCTCCATATGTGTCTTCTAGCTAAAACGCCCTTTATTCACCATTAGAAACTGCTATAAGATTTCTAGAACTAACAAAACTATGGGATAAGCTATAATGCTTGTTTTTTACTTTGATTTGCTTCTACCCCTTTCTTGAACATCTCAATGTAGTTGTAAGAGATTCACCGCCTTTGACTATACTTCAACACTTCGATTCACTCTTATTTGCATCCTAAGGGTTCATAACTCCGTTTATATGTGATTCAACTTGAAAATGGCCAAATCCTTGTCAATGAAATCATTGATTCTTCATATTCACATCAATAGGTGTTGTTTAAGCCTCAATATGTTTCTTCTTGCTACAACGCCCCTTATTCACCATTAGAAACTTCTGTGAGATTCCTAGAACTAACAGAACTATAGGATAAGCTATAATGCTTATTTCCTACTTTGATTTGCTTCTACACCTTTCTTGAACATCTCAAAGCAGTTAAGAGATTCACCGCTTTGACTACAGGTTCAACACTTCGATTCACTTTATTTGCATCTTGAAGGTTCAGAAATCCGTTTATGGTTGAATCATCTTGAAAATGCCCAAATCCTTGTCAATGAAAACCATTGATTCTTCATATTCAATAGGTGTTGTTTAAGCTTCCATATGTATCTTCTGCTAAAACGCCTCCTTATTCAAAGATTAGAAACTCCTATGAGATTCTTAGAACTAACAGAACTATTGGATAAGGTATAATGCTTGTTTCTTATTTTGATTTGCTTCTACACCTTTCTTGAACATCTCAAAGCAGTTAAAGAGATTCACCGATTTTACTACACTTCAACACTTCGATTCACTCTTATTTGCATCTTGAAGGTTCATAACTTCGTTTAAGGTGAATTAGGTTAAAAATGGCCAAATCCTTGTCAATGAAACCATTGATTCTTCTCCTTCACATCAATAGGTGTTGTTTAACCCTCCATATGTGTCTTTTAGCCAAAACGCCCCTTATTTACCATTAGAAACTCCTATGAGATTCCTAGAACTAACAGAATTATGGGATAAGCTATAATGCTTGTTTCTTACTTTGATTTTCTTCTACACCTTTCTTGAACATCTCAAAGCAGTTGTAAGAGATTCACTGCCTTAGACTACACTTCAACACTTCGATTCACTCTTATTTGCATCTTGAAGGTTCGTAACTCCGTGTAAAGTGAATCAGGTTGAAAATGGCCAAATCCTTGTCAATGAAACCATTGATTCTTCATATTCACATTAATAGGTGTTTGTTTAACCCTCCATATGTGTCTTCTACCTAAAACACCCCTTATTCACCATTAGAAACTCCTATGAGATTTCTAGAACTAACAAAACTATGGGATAAGCTATAATGCTTGTTTTTTACTTTGATTTGCTTCTACCCCTTTCTTGAACATCTCAATGTAGTTGTAAGAGATTCACCGCCTTTGACTATACTTCAACACTTCGATTCACTCTTATTTGCATCCTAACGGTTCATAACTCCGTTTATATGTGATTCAACTTGAAAATGGCCAAATCCTTGTCAATGAAATCATTGATTCTTCATATTCACATCAATAGGTGTTGTTTAAGCCTCAATATGTTTCTTCTTGCTACAACGCCCCTTATTCACCATTAGAAACTCCTGTGAGATTCCTAGAACTAACACAACTATAGGATGTTTATAATGCTTATTTCCTACTTTGATTTGCTTCTACACCTTTCTTGAACATCTCAAAGCAGTTGTAAGAGATTCACCGCCTTTGACTACAGTTCAACACTTCGATTTACTCTTATTTGCATCCTGAAGGTTCGTAAATCCGTTTATAGGTGATTCAACTTGAAAATGCCCAAATCCTTGTCAATGAAACCATTGATTCTTCATATTCAATAGGTGTTGTTTAAGCTTCCATATGTGTCTTCTTGCTAAAACGCCCCTTATTCAGCATTAGAAACTCCTATGAGATTCTTAGAACTAACAGAACTATTGGATAAGCTATAATGCTTGTTTCTTATTTTGATTTGCTTCTACACCTTTCTTGAACATCTCAAAGCAGTTGTAAGAGATTCACCGATTTTGACTACACTTTAACAGTTCGATTCACTCTTATTTGCATCCTGAAGGTTCATAACTCCGTTTAAGGTGAATTAGGTTAAAAATGGCCAAATCCTTGTCAATGAAACCATTGATTCTTCTCATTCACATCAATAGGTGTTGTTTAACCCTCCATATGTGTCTTTTAGCTAAAACGCCTCTTATTTACCATTAGAAACTCCTATGAGATTCCTAGAACTAACAAAATTATGGGATAAGCTATAATGCTTGTTTCTTACTTTGATTTTCTTCTACACCTTTCTTGAACATCTCAAAACAGTTGTAAGAGATTCACTGCCTTAGACTACACTTCAACACTTCGATTCACTCTTATTTGCATCTTGAAGGTTCGTAACTCCGTGTAAAGTGAATCAGGTTGAAAATGGCCAAATCCTTGTCAATGAAACCATTGATTCTTCATATTCACATTAATAGGTGTTTGTTTAACCCTCCATATGTGCCTCACTAACAAAAACCCCTTATTCACCATTAGAAACTCCTATGAGATTTCTAGAACTAACAAAACTATGGGATAAGCTATAATGCTTGTTTTTTACTTTGATTTGCTTCTACCCCTTTCTTGAACATCTCAATGTAGTTGTAAGAGATTTACCGCCTTTGACTATACTTCAACACTTCGATTCACTCTTATTTGCATCCTAACGGTTCATAACTCCGTTTATATGTGATTCAACTTGAAAATGGCCAAATCCTTGTCAATGAAATCATTGACTCTTCATATTCACATCAATAGGTGTTGTCTAAGCCCCATATGCTTTCTTCTTGCTACAACGCCTCTTATTCACCATTAGAAACTTCTGAGATTCCTAGAACTAACAGAACCATAGGATGTTTATAATGCTTATTTCCTACTTTGATTTGCGTTTACACCTTTCTTGAACATCTCAAAGCAGTTGTAAGAGATTCACCGCCTTTGACTACAGCTTCAACACCCGATTCACTCTTATTTGCATCCCGAAGGTTCAGGAACTGCTTATAGGTGATTCAACTTGAAAATGCCCAAATCTTGTCAATGAAACCATTGATTCTTCATATTCAATAGTGTTGTTTAAGCTTCCATATGTGTCTTCTTGCTAAAACGCCTCTTATTCACCATTAGAAACTCCTATGAGATTCTTAGAACTAACGGAACTATTCGATAAGCTATAATCCTTGTCTCGTACTTTGATTTGCTTCTACGCCTTTCTTGAACATCTCCAAGCAGTTGTAAGAGATTTCACCCACCCTTCGACTACACTTCAACACTTCGATTCACTCTTATTTGCATCCCGAAGGTTCATAACTCCGCTTAAGGTGAATTAGGTTAAAATGGCCAAATCCTTGTCAATGAAACCATTGATTCTTCTAAATTCACATCAATAGGTGTTGTTTAACCCTCCATATGTGTCTTTTAGCTAAAACGCCTTTATTTACCATTAGAAACTCCTATGAGATTCCTAGAACTAACAAAATTATGGGATAGTTTATAATGCTTGTTTCTTACTTTGATTTTCTTCTACACCTTTCTTGAACATCTCAAAGCAGTTGTAAGAGATTCACTTGCATTAGACTACACTTCAACACTTCGATTCACTCTTATTTGCATCTTCAAGGTTCCTTAACTCCGTAAAGTGAATCAGGTTGAAAATGGCCAAATCCTTGTCAATGAAACCATTGATTCTTCATATTCACATCAATAGGTGTTGTTTAACCTCCATATGTGTCTCTAGCTAAAACGCCCTTATTCACCATTAGAAACTCCTATGAGATTTCTAGAACTAACAAAATTATGGGATAAGTTTAATGCTTGTTTTTTACTTTGATTTGCTTTTTACCCTTTCTTGAACATCTCAACGTAGTTGAATAAGATTCACCGCCTCTGACTATACTTCAACACTTCGATTCACTCTTATTTGCATCCTAACGGTTCATAACTCCGCTTATATGTGATTCAACTTGAAAATGGCCAAATCCTTGTCAATGAAATCATTGATTCTTCATATTCACATCAATAGGTGTTGTTTTAACAATATGTTTCTTCTCTACAACGCCTCTTATTCACCATTAGAAACTCCTGTGAGATTCCTAGAACTAACAGAACTATAGGTAATGCTTATAATGCTTATTTCTTACTTTGATTTGCTTTACACCTTTCTTGAACATCTCAAAGCAGCTTGTAAGAGATTCACCGCTGACTACAGCTTCAACACTTCGACGCACTCTTATTTGCATCCCAAGGTTCAGAATCCATTTATAGGTGATTCAACTTGAAAGTGCCCAAATCTTGTCAATGAAACCATTGATTCTTCATATTCAATAGGTGTTGTTTAAGCTTCCATATGTGTTTCTTTCTAAAACGCCCTTATTCACCATTAGAAACTCCTATGAGATTCTTAGAACTAATGTAACTATTGGATAGTTTATAATCCTTGTTTCTTCTTTGATTTGCTTCTACACCTTTCTTGAACATCTCAAAGCAGTTGTAAGAGATTCACCGACTTTGACTACACTTCAACACTCGATTCACTCTTATTTGCATCCCCAAGGTTCATAACTGCTTAAAGTGAATTACGTCTGAAAATGGCCAAATCCTTGTCAATGAAAACCATTGATTCTTTATATTCACATCAATAGGTGTTGTTTAACCCTCCATATGTGTCTTTTAGCTAAACGCCCTTATTTACCATTAGAAACTCCTATGAGATTCCTAGAACTAACAAAATTATGGGATAGTTTATAATGCTTGCTTTCTTACTTTGATTTTCTTTCTACACCTTTCTTGAACATCTCAAAGCAGTTGTAAGAGATTCGCTGCCTTAGACTACACTTCAACACTTCGATTCACGCTTATGTGCATCGTGAAGTTTCAGAACCTGCAAAGTGAATCAGGTTGAAAATGGCCAAATCCTTGTCAATGAAAACCATTGATTCTTCATATTCACATTAATAGGTGTTGTTTAACCCTCCATATGTGTCTTCTACCTAAAACGCCTTTTATTCACCATTAAAAACTCCTATGAGATTTCTAAACTAACAAAACTATGGGATGTTTTAATGCTTGTTTTTACTTTGATTTGCTTCTACCCCCTTTCTTGAACATCTCAATGTAGTTGTAAGAGATTCACCGCTTTTGACTATATTTCAACACTTCGATCCACTCTTATTTGCATCCTCAAGGTTCATAA
>CM051363.1:21130052-21166167 GCA_028015245.1 Cardamine occulta
ATCCCATAGTTTTGTTAGTTCTAGAAATCTCATGAGGTTTCTAATGGTGAATAAGGGTGTTTTAGGTAGAAGACACATATGGAGGGTTAAACAACACCTATTAATGTGAATATGAAAGAATCAATGGTTTCATTGACAAGGATTTGGCCATTTTCGACTGATTCACTGCAGATTCTGAACCTTGAATGGAAATAAAGTGAATCGAAGTGTTGAAGTGTAGTCTAAAGCGGTGAATCTCTTCTATGTTTTTGAGATGTTCAAGAAAGGTGAAGAAAGAAAATCAAAGTAAGAAACAAAGCATTATAAACTTATCCATGGTTACATTAGTTCTAAGAATCTCATAGGAGTTTCTAATGGTGAATAAGGAGTTTAGCAAGACACATATGGAAGCTAGAAAGCAACACCTGTGAATATGAAGAATCAATGGTTTCATTGAGAGGATTTGGGCATTTCAAGTTGAATTCACTATGGATTCTGAACCTTGGGGATGCAAATAAGAATGAATCAAGTGTTGAAGCTGTAATTTAAGCGGTGAATCTCTTACAACTGCTTTGAGATGTTCCAAGAAAGGTGTAAAGCAAATCAAAGTAAGAAAAAGCATTATAAACATCTATGGTTGTGTTAGTTCTAGGAATCTCAAGGAGTTTCTAATGGTGAATAAGAGCGTTGTAGCAGAAGAAACATATTGTGGCTTAAAAACACTATTGATGTGAATATGAAGAATCAATGATTTCATTGACAAGGCTGTGGGCATGTTCAAGTTGAATCACTATGTGAGTTATGAACCCTTAGGATGCAAATAAGAGTGAATCGAAGTGTTGAGTATAGTCGAAGCGGTGAATCTCTTACAATTACATTGAGATGTTCGAGAAAGGGTAAAAGCGAATCAAAGTAAAAAACAAGCATTATAAACGTATCCCATAGTTTGTTAGTTCTAGGAATCTCATAGGAGTTTCTAATGGTGAATAAAAGGTGTTTTAGGAAGGAACGCATATGGAGGTTAAAAAAACACCTATTAATGTGAATATGAAGAATCGATGGTTTTCGTTGACAGAAGTTGGCCATTTCAGCCTGATTCACTTTACGCGGATTCTGAACCTTGAAGATACAAATAAGAGTGAATCAAAGTGTTGAGAGTGTAGTAAGGCAGTGAATCTCTTTATTGTTTTGAGATGTTCAGAAAGGTGAAAGAAAATCAAAGTAAGAAACAAACATTATAGCTTATCCATAGTTCTGTTAGTTTACAGAATCTCATAGGAGTTTCTAATGGTGAATAAGAGCGTTTTAGCAAGAAGACACATATAAGCTAAAGCAACACCTGATCTGAATATGAAGAATCAATGGTTTCATTGACAAGGATTTGGGCATTTTCAAGTTGAATCACATAAATGGATTCTGAACGCCGGGATGCAAATAAGGTAAATCAAGTGTTGAATTGTAGTCAAAAGCGGTGAATCTCTTACAACTGCATTGAGATGTTCCAGAAAGGTGTAAAAGCAAATCAAAGTAAGAAATAAGCATTATAAACATCTATGGTTATGTTAGTTCTAGAATCTCCTGGGAGTTTCTAATGGTGAATAAGGGCGTTTGTAAGAAGAAACATATTGTGCAGGCTAACAACACCTATTGATGTGAATATGAAGAATCAATGATTTCATTGACAAGGATTTGGCCATTTCAAGTTGAATCACATATAAGCGGAGTTATGAACCGTTGGGATGCAAATAAGAGTGAATCGAAGTGTTGAAGTATAAGTGGTGAATCTATTACAACTACATTGCGATTTTCAAGAAAGGGGTAGAAGCAAATCAAAGTAAAAAATAAGCATTATAGCTTATCCCATAGTTTTGTTAGTTCTAGAAATCTCATAGGAGTTTCTATTGGTGAATAAGGGGTGTTTTAGGTAGAAGACACATATGGAGGGTTAAAGGAACACTGTTAATGTGAATATGAAGAATCAATGGTTTTTCGTTGACAAGATTTGGCCATTTTTCAGCCTGATTCACTTTAGCCAATTCTGAACCTTCAAGATGCAAATAAGAGTGAATCGAAGTGTTGAAGTGTAGTCTAAGGCAGTGAATCTCTTACAATTTGTTTTGAGATGTTCAAGAAAGGTGAAGAAAGAAAATCAAAGTAAGAAAGCAAGCATTATAAACATCCCATGGATTCTATTGGTTCTAAGAATCTCATAGGAGTTTCTAATAGGTGAATAAGAGGCGTTTTAGCAAGAAGACACATATGGAGCAAAAGCAACACCTATTGAAATATGAAGAATCAATGGTTTTCATTGACAAGGATTTAGGCATTTTCAAGTTGAATCACCTATAAATGGATTTCTGAACCCTGAGGATCTAAATAAGAGTAAATCGAAGTGTTGAACTGTAGTCAAAGTGGTGAATCTCTTACCTGCTTTGAGATGTTCGAAAGGTGTAAAAAGCAAATCAAAGTAAGAAATAAGCATTATAAACATCCTATAGTTGTGTTAGTTCTAGGAATCTCACGGGAGTTTTAATAAGTGAATAAGAGCGTTGTAGCAGAAGAGCATATTGTGGCTTAAGCAACACCTATTGATGTGAATATGAAGAATCAATGATTTTCATTGACAAGTTTGGCCATTTTCAAGTTGAATCACATATAAGCGGAGTTATGAACCGTTAGGATGCAAATAAGATTGAATCGAAGTGTTGAAGTATAGTCAAAGGTGAATCTCTTAAATACATTGAGATGTTCGCAGAAAGGGCAAAAGCAAATCAAAGTAAAAAACAAGCATTATAAAGCTTATCCCTAGTTTTGTTAGTTCTAGAAATCTCATAGGAGTTTCTAATGGTGAATAAGGTGTGTTTAGGTAGAAGACACATATGGAGGGTTAAACGAACACTATTAATAATGAATATGAAGAATCGATGGTTTTCATTGACAAGGATTTGGCCATTTTAACCTGATTCACTTTACGCGGAGTTCTGAACCTTCAAGATGCAAATAAGAGTGAATCAAGTGTTGAAGTGTAGTCAGTCAAAGCGTTGAATCTCTTACAACTGTTTTGAGATGTTCAAGAAAGGTGAAGAAAGAAAATCAAAAGTAAGAAACAAGCATTATAAACTTATCCCATGGATTACATTAGTTCTAAGAATCTCATAGGAGTTTCTAATGGTGAATAAGAGGCGTTTTAGCAAGAATACACATATGGAGGTTAAACAACACCTATTGAATATGAAGAATCAATGGTTTCATTGACAAGGATTTGGGCATTTTCAAGATGAGATCACCTATAAATGGATTCTGAACCGGGATGCGAATAAAGTGAATCGAAGTGTTGAAGCTGTAGTCGAAGGCGGTGAATCTCTTAAGCTGCTTTGAGATGTTCAAGAAAGGTGTAAAAACAAATCGTAAGTAAAATAAGCATTATCTATAGTTGTGTTAGTTCTAGGAATCTCACAGGGGTTCTAATGGTGAATAAGGCGTTTAGCAAGAAGAAGCATGTGTGAAGCCTAACAACACCTATTGATGTGAATATGAAGAATCAATGATTTCATTGACAAAGTTTGGCCATTTTCAAGATTGAATCACATATAAGCGAGTTATGACACCGTTAGGATGCAAATAAGAGTGAATCGAAGTGTTGAAGTATAGTCAGCGGTGAATCTCTTCAACTACATTGAGGATGTTCGAGAAGGGTAAAAGCAAATCAAAGTAAAAAACAAGCATTATAAGCTTATCCCATAGTTTTGTTAGTTCTAGAAATCTCATAGGAGTTTCTAATGGTGAATAAGGGTGTTTTAGGTAGAAGACACATATGGAGGGTTAAAGCAACATTTATTAATGTGAATATGAAGAATCAATGGTTTCATTGACAAGGATTTGGCCATTTTCGGCCTGATTCACTTTCGGAGATTCTGAACCTTCAAGATGCAAATAAGAGTGAATCAAAGTGTTGAAGTGTAGTCTAAGGCAGTGAATCTCTTACAATTGTTTTGAGATGTTCAAGAAAGGTGAAGAAGAAATCAAAGTAAAAAACAAGCATTATAAACATCCCATGGATTCTATTGGTTCTAAGAATCTCATGGAGTTTCTAATGGTGAATAAAAGGCGTTTTAGCAAGAAGACACATATGGAGCTTAAACAACACCTATTATTGAATATGAAGAATCAATGGTTTTCTTGACAAAGATTTGGCATTTTCAAGTTGAATCACCTATAAATGGATTCTAGAACCTTGAGGATGCAAATAAGAGTAAATCGAAGTGTTGAGGTAATCAAGGCGGTGAATCTCTTACAGCTGCTTTGAGATGTTCAAGAAAGGTGTAAAAAGCAAATCAAAGTAAGAAATAAGCATTATAGCTTATCACATAGTTGTGTTAGTTCTAGGAATCTCACTGGGAGTTTCTAATGGTGAATAAGACGTTTTGTAGAAGAAAGCATATTGTGAAGCTTGACACCTATTGATGTGAATATGAAGAATCAATGATTTCATTGACAAGGATTTGGCCATTTCAAGTTGAATCACATATAAGCGGAGTTATGAACCGTTAGGATGCAAATAAGAGTGAATCGAAGTGTTGAAGTATAGTCAAAAGCGGTGAATCTCTTACATTACATTGCGATTTTCAAGAAAGGGGTAGAAAGCGAATCAAAGTAAAAAAATAAGCATTATAAGCATCCCGTAGTTTTATTAGTTCTAGAAATCTCATAGGAGTTTCTAATGGTGAATAAGGGGTGTTTTAGGTAGAAGACACATATGGAGGTTAAACAAACACTATTAATGTGAATATGAAGAATCAATGGTTTCATTGACAAAGATTTGGCCATTTCAACCTGATTCACTTCTGCGAATTCTGAACCTTCAAGATGCAAATAAGAGTGAATCGAAGTGTTGAAGTGTAGTCAAAGCGGTGAATCTCTTACAACTGTTTTGAGATGTTTAGAAAGGTGTAAAGAAAATCCAAAGTAAGAAACAAGCATTATAAGCTTATCCCGTAGATTCATTGGTTCTAAGAATCTCATAGGAGTTTCTAATGGTGAATAAGGCGTTTTAGCAAAAGACACATATGGAAGCTTAAACAACACCTATGTGAATATGAAGAATCAATGGTTTCATTGACAAGGATTTAGGCATTTTCAAGTTGAATCACTTATAAATGGATTTCTGAACCCTGAGGATGCAAATAAGAGTGAATCGAGAGTGTTGAAGCTGTAGTGAAAGGCGGTGAATCTCTTACAACTGCTTTGAGATGTTCAAGAAAGGTGTAAAAAGCAAATCAAAGTGAAATAAGCATTATAAGCATCTTATAGTTCTGTTAGTTCTAGGAATCTCAGAGGAGTTTCTAATGGTGAATAAGAGGCGTTGTAGCGAAGAAGCATATTGTGAAAACCTAACATTTATTGATGTGAATATGAAGAATCAATGATTTCATTGACAAGTTTAGCCATTTCAAGTTGAATCACATATAAGCGGAGTTATGAACGTTAGGATGCAAATAGAGTGAATCGAAGTGTTGAAGTATAGTCAAGGCGGTGAATCTATTCTTACATTGCGATGTTCAAGAAAGGGGTAAAGCAAATCAAAGTAAAAAAAGCAAGCATTATAAAGCTATCCCGTAGTTTTGTTAGTTCTAGAAATCTCATAGGGTTTTTAATGGTGAAATAAGGCGTTTTAGCTAGAAGACACATATGAAGGGTTAAACAACACCTATTGATGTGAATATGAAGAATCAATGGTTTCATTGACAAGGATTTGGCCATTTTTACCTGATTCACTACGAGTTATGAACCTTCAGATGCAAATAAGAGTGAATCGAAGTGTTGAAGTGTAGTCTAAGGCAGTGAATCTCTTACAACTGTTTTGAGATGTTCAAGAAAGGTGTAGAAGAAAATCGAAGTAAGAAAGCAAGCATTATAGCTTATCATGGTTCTCTTAGTTCTAAGAATCTCGGAGTTTCTAATGGTGAATAAGGCGTTTTAGCAAGAAGACACATATGGAAGCAAACAACACCTATTGAATATGAAAGAATCAATGGTTTCATTGACAAGGATTTGGGCATTTTCAAGTTGAATCACCTATAAATGGATTCTGAACCTTGGGATGCAAATAAGAGTGAATCGAAGTGTTGAACCTGTAGTCGGCGGTGAATCTCTTACAACTGCTTTGAGATGTTCAAGAAGGTGTGAAAGCAAATCAAAGTAAGAAATAAGCATTATATCTTATCCTATAGTTCTGTTAGTTCTAGGAATCTCACAGGAGTTTCTAATAGTGAATAAGAGGCGTTGTGCAGAAGAAACATATTGGGCAAACAACCTATTGATGTGAATATGAAGAATCAATGATTTCATTGACAAGTTTGGCCATTTCAAGTTGAATCACATATAAGCGGAGTTATGAACATTAGGATGCAAATAAGAGTGAATCGAAGTGTTGAAGTATAGTCGCGGTGAATTTCTTACAATTACATTGAGATGTTCAAGAAAGGGGTAGAAGCAAATCAAAGTAAAAAACAAGCATTATAAGCTTATCCCCATAGTTTTGTTAGTTCTAGAAATCTCATAGGTTTCTAATGGTGAATAAGGGAGTGTTTTTAGGTAGAAGACACATATGGAGGTTAAACAAACAATTAATGTGAATATGAAGAATCAATGGTTTCATTGACAAGGATTTGGCCATTTCAACCTGATTCACTTTACCCGAGTTCTGAACCTTCAAGATGCAAATAAGAGTGAATCGAAGTGTTGAAGTGTAGTCTGAAGCGATGAATCTCTTACAACTGTTTTGAGATGTTCAAGAAAGGTGTAGAAGAAAATCAAAGTAAAAAGCAAGCATTATAAACATCCCATAATGTTGTTAGTTCTAGGCCTCTCATAGGAGTTTCTAATCGTAAATAAGAGGCGCTTTAGCTAAAAGACACATATGGAGGGTTAAACAACACCTATTGATGTGAATGAGAAGAATCAATGGTTTTCATTGACAAGGATTTGGCCTTTTCAACCTAATTCACCTTAAGCGGAGTTATGAACCTTGGGATGCAAATAAGAGTGAATCGAGAGTGTTGAAGTGTAGTCAAAGTCGGTGAATCTCTTACAACTGCTTTGAGATGTTCAAGAAAGGTGAAGAAAGCAAATCAAAGTAGAAACAAGCATTATAAGCTTATCGATAGTTACGTTAGTTTAAGAATCTCATAGGAGTTTCTAATGGTGAATAAGGCGTTTTGCAGAAGACACATATGGAGGCTTAAACAACACCTATTGAATATGAAGAATCAATGGTTTTTATTGACAAAGATTTGGGCATTTTCAAGTTGAATCACCTATAAGCAGTTCTGAACCTTGGGATGCAAATAAGAGTGAATCGAAGTGTTGAACTGTAGTAAGGCGGTGAATCTCTTACAACTGCTTTGAGATGTTCAGAAAGGTGTAGAAAGCAAATCAAAGTAGGAAATAAGCATTATAAACATCTTATAGTTCCATTAGTTCTAGGAATCTCGGAAGTTTCTAATAGTGAATAAAGGCGTTGTAGCAGAAGAAACATATTGAGGAAACAACACCTATTGATGTGAATATGAAGAATCAATGATTTCATTGACAAGGATTTGGCCATTTCAGGTTGAATCACATATAAGCGGAGTTATGAACCCTTAGGATGCAAATAAGAGTGAATCGAAGTGTTGAAGTATAGTCAAGCGGTGAATCTCTTACAACATTGAGATGTTCAAGAAAGGGTGAAAGCAAATCAAAGTAAAAAAACATCATTAGAGCTTATCCCGTAGTTTTGTTAGTTCTAGAAATCTTATAGCGGTTTCTAATGGTGAATAAAAGGCGTTTTAGCTAGAAGACACATATAGAGGGTTAAGCAACACTTATTGATGTGAATTTGAAGAATCAATAGTTTCATTGACAAGGATTTGGCCATTTTCAACCTGATTCACTTTACGGAGTTCTGAACCTTCAAGATGCAAATAAGAGTGAATCGAAGTGTTGAAGTGTAGTCAAGGCGGTGAATCTCTTACAAGTTGCTTTGAGATGTTCAAGAAAGGTGTAGAAGAAAATCAAAGTAAGAAAGCAAGCATTATAGCTTATCCCATAATTTTGTTAGTTCTAGGAATCTCATAGGAGTTTCTAATGGTAAATAAGGCGTTTTAGCTAAAAGACACATATGGAGGGTTAAACAACACCTATTGATGTGAATAGGAAGAATCAATGGTTTTTTTGTTGACAAGGTTTGGCCATTTTGCCTAATTCACCTTAAGCGGAGTTATGAACCTTCGGGATGCAAATAAGAGTGAATCGAAGTGTTGATGTGTAGTCAAAAGTCGGTGAATCTCTTATACTTTGAGATGTTCAAGAAAGGTGTAAGAAGCAAATCAAAGTAAGAAACAAGCATTATAAACTATCGATAGTTCTGTTAGTTCTAAGAATCTCATAGGAGTTTCTAATGGTGAATAAGGCGTTTTAGAAAGACACATATGGAAGCTAAAAACACCTATTGAATATGAAGAATCAATGGTTTCATTGACAAGGATTTGGGCATTTTCAAGTTGAATCACTATAAGGTTCTGAACCTTGGGGATGCAAATAAGAGTGAATCGAAGTGTTGAGCTGTAGTCGAAGGTGAATCTCTTACAACTGCTTTGAGATGTTCAAGAAAGGTGTAAAGCAAATCAAAGTAGGAAATAAACATATAACATCCTATAGTTCTGTTAGTTCTAGGAATCTCTGAAGTTTCTAATGGTGAATAAGGCGTTGTAGCAAGAAGAAGCATATTGAAGCTAAGGACACCTATTGATGTGAATATGAAGAATCAATGATTTCATTGACAAGGGATTTGGCCATTTTCAAGTTGAATCACATATAAGCGGAGTTATGAACCTTAGGATGCAAATAAGAGTGAATCGAAGTGTTGAAGTATAGTCGAAAGCGGTGAATCTCTTACTACATTGAGATGTTCAAGAAAGGGGTAGAAGCAAATCAAAGTAAAAAACAAGCATTATAGCTTATCCCATAGTTTTGTTAGTTCTAGAAATCTTATAGCAGTTTCTAATGGTGAATAAAGGGCGTTTTAGCTAGAAGACACATATAGAGGGTTAAACAACACCTATTGATGTGAATTTGAAGAATCAATGGTTTTCGTTGACAAGGTTTGGCCATTTTCACCTGATTCACTTTTGCAGATTCTGAACCTTCAAGATGCAAATAAGAGTGAATCGGAAGTGTTGAAGTGTAGTCTAAGGCGATGAATCTCTTACTGCTTTGAGATGTTCAAGAAAGGTGTAGAAGGAAAATCAAAAGTAAAAACAAGCATTATAGCTTATCCCATAATTTTGTTAGTTCTAGGAATCTCATAGGAGTTTCTAATGGTAAATAAGAGGCGTTTTAGCTAAAAGACACATATGGAGGTTAAATAACACCTATTGATGTGAATGAGAAGAATCAATGGTTTTCATTGACAAGGATTTGGCCATTTTGACCTAATTCACTTAAGCGGAGTTATGAACCTTGGGGATGCAAATAAGAGTGAATCGAAATGTTGAAGTGTAGTCAAATTGGGTGAATCTCTTCAACTGCTTTGAGATGTTCAAGAAAGGTGTAGAAGCAAATCAAAGTAAGAAACAAGCATTATAAACTTATCGATAGTTCTGTTAGTTCTAAGAATCTCATAGGAGTTTCTAATGGTGAATAAGGGCGTTTTAGCAAGAAGACACATATGGAAGCTTAAACAACACCTGTGAATATGAAGAATCAATGGTTTCATTGACAAGGATTTGGGCATTTTCAAGTTGAATCACCTATAACCAGTTCTGAACCTTCGGGATTGCAAATAAGAGTAAATCGAAGTGTTGAAGTGTAGTCGAAATCGGTGAATCTCTTACAACTGCTTTGAGATGTTCAAGAAAGGTGTAGAAGCAAATCAAAGTAGGAAATAAGCATTATAAGGCATCTATAGTTCTGTTAGTTCTAGGAATCTCACGGAAGTTTCTAATGGTGAATAAAAGGGCGTTGTAGCAAGAAAGCATATTGAGGCTTAAACAACACCTATTGATGTGAATATGAAGAATCAATGATTTCATTGACAAGGATTTGGCCATTTTCAAGTTGAATCACATATAAACGGAGTTATGAACCCTTAGGATGCAAATAAGAGTGAATCGAAGTGTTGAAGTATAGTCAAAGGCGGTGAGTCTCTTACAACTACATTGAGATGTTCAAGAAAGGGGTAGAAGCAAATCAAAGTAAAAAACAAGCATTATAGCTTATCCCATAGTTTTGTTAGTTCTAGAAATCTTATAGCAGTTTCTAATGGTGAATAAAGGGCGTTTTAGCTAGAAGACACATATAGAGGGTTAAACAACACCTATTGATGTGAATTTGAAGAATCAATGGTTTCATTGACAAGGATTTGGCCATTTTCAACCTGATTCACTTTACACGGAGTTACGAACCTTCAAGATGCAAATAAGAGTGAATCGAAGTGTTGAAGTGTAGTCTAGAAAGAGTTGAATCTCTTACAATTGCTTTGAGATGTTCAAGAAAGGTGTGAAAGAAAATCAAAGTAAGAAACAAGCATTATAAGCTTATCCCATAATTTTGTTAGTTCTAGGAATCTCATAGGAGTTTCTAATGAGTAAATAAGAGCGTTTTAGCTAAAAGACACATATGGAGGGTTAAACAACACCTATTGATGTGAATAAGAAGAATCAATGGTTTTTCATTGACAAGATTTGGCCATTTTAACCTAATTCACTAAGCAGAGTTATGAACCTTGGGGATGCAAATAAGATTGAATCAAAGTGTTGAAGTGTAGTCAAAGTCGGTGAATCTCTTACAACTGCTTTGAGATGTTCCAAGAAAGGTGTAGAAGCGAATCAAAGTAAAAACAAGCATTATAAACTATCGATAGTTCTGTTAGTTCTAAGAATCTCATTGGAGTTTCTAATGGTGAATAAGGGGCGTTTTAGCAAGAAGACACATATGGAAGCTTAAACAACACCTATTGAATAGGAAGAGTCAATGGGTTGATTGACAAGGATCTGGGCATTGTCGAGTTGAATCACCTATAAGCAGTTCTGAACCTTGGGATGCGAATAAGAAATGCATCGAAGTGTTGAAGTGTAGTCAAAGGCGGTGAATCTCTTACAATTGTTTTGAGATGTTCAAGAAGGTGTAGAAGCAAATCAAAGTAGGAAATAAGCATTATAAACATCCTATAGTTCTGTTAGTTCTAGGAATCTCATAGAAGTTTCTAATGGTGAATAAGGGGCGTTGTAGCAAGAAGAAACATATTGAGGCTTAAACAACACCTATTGATGTGAATCTGAAGAATCGATGATTTCATTGACAAGGATTTGGTCATTTTCAAGTTGAATCACATATAAGCGGGTTATGAACCGTTAGGATGCAAATAAGAGTGAATCGAAGTGTTGAAGTATAGTCAAAGGTGGTGAATCTCTTACAATACATTGAGATGTTCAAGAAAGGGGTAGAAGCGAATCAAAGTAAAAACAAGCATTATAGCTTATCCCATAGTTTTGTTAGTTCTAGAAATCTCATAGGAGTTTCTAATGGTGAATAAGGGGCGTTTTAGCTTGAAGACACATATGCAGGGTTAAACAACACCTATTGATGTGAATATAAAGAATCAATGGTTTCATTGACAAGGATTTGGCAATTTTCAACGTAATTCATATTAAGCAGTTATGAACCTTGGGATGCAAATAAGAGTGAATCGAAGTGTTGAAGTGTAGTCAAAAGTCGGTGAATCTCTTACAAGCTTGCTTTGAGATGTTCAAGAAAGGTGTAAAGAAATCAAAGTAAGAAACAAGCATTATAAACTTATCGATAGTTACATTAGTTCTAAGAATCTCATAGGAGTTTCTAATGGTGAATAAGGAGTGTTTTAGCAAGAAGACATATATAGAAGCTTAAACAATACCTATTGCTGTGAATATGAAGAATCAAGGGTTTCATTGACAACGATTTGGGCATTTTCAACTTTAATCACCTATAAGCAGATTCTGAATCTTGAGGATGCAAATAAGAATGAATCGATGTTTTGAAGTGTAATCAAAGGCGGTGAATTTCTTACAACTACGTTGAGATGTTCAAGAAAAGTGTAGAAGCAAATCAAAGTAATAAATAAGCATGATAGCTTATCCTATAGTTCTGTTAGTTCTAGGAATCTCACAGGAGTTTCTAATAGTGAATAAGAGTGATGTAGCAAGAAAAAACATTTTGAGGTTTACACATCACCTATTGATGTGAATATGAAGAATCAATGGTTTCATTAACAAGAATTCGGCCATTTTCAAGTTGAATCACCTATAAACGGAGATATGAACCTCCAGGATGCAAACAAGAGTGGATCGAAGTGTTGAAATATAGTCAAAGGCGGTGAATCTCTTACAACTACATTGAGATGTTCAAGAAAGGGGTAGAAGCAAATCAAAGTAAAAAACAAGCATTAAAGCTTATCCCATAGTTTTGTTAGTTCTAGAAATCTCATAGGAGTTTCTAATGGTGAATAAGGGGCGTTTTAGGTAGAAGACACATATGGAGGGTTAAACAACACCTATTAATGTGAATATGAAGAATCAATGGTTTTCATTGACAAGGATTTGGCCATTTTGACCTGATTCACTTTACAGGAGTTCTGAACCTTCAAGATGCAAATAAGAGTGAATCGAAGTGTTGAAGTGTAGTCAAAGCGGTGAATCTCTTACAACTGCTTTGAGATGTTCAAGAAAGGTGTAGAAGAAAATCCAAAGTAAGAAACAAGCATTATAAACATCCCGTAATTTTGTTAGTTCTAGGAATCTCATAGGAGTTTCTAATGGTAAATAAGGCGTTTTAGCTAAAAGACACATATGGAGGGTTAAAGCAACACCTATTGATGTGAATATAAAGAATCAATGGTTTCATTGACAAGGATTTGGCCATTTTCAAGTAATTCACCATAAGGAGGTATGAACCTTGAGGATGCAAATAAGAGTGAATCGAAGTGTTGAAGTGTAATCGAAAGTCGGTGAATCTCTTACAACTGCTTTGAGATGTTCAAGAAAGGTGTAAAGCAAATCAAAGTAAGAAACAAGGATTATAGCTTATCGATAGTTCTGTTAGTTCTAAGAATCTCATAGGAGTTTCTAATGGTGAATAAGGGCGTTTTAGAAGAAAACACATATGGAAGCAAACAACACCTATTGAATATGAAGAATCAATGGTTTTCATTGACAAGATTTGGGCACTTTCAAGTTGAATCACCTATAAATGGATTTCTGAACCTTGGGGATGCAAATAAGAATACATCGAAGTGTTGAACTGTGGTCAAAGGCGGTGAATCTCTTACAACTGCTTTGAGATGTTCCAAGAAAGGTGTAAAACAAATCAAAGTAAGAAATAAGGATTGTAGCTTATCCTAGAGTTCTGTTAGTTCTAGGAATCTCACGGGAGTTTCTAATGGTGAATAAGAGGCGTTGTAGCAAGAAGACATATGTGTCGCAAGCAACACCTATTGATGTGAATATGAAGAATCAATGATTTCATTGACAAGGATTTGGCCATTTTCAAGTTGAATCACATATAGCGAGTTATGAACCGTTAGGATGCAAATAAGAGTGAATCGGAGTGTTGAAGTATAGTCAGCGGTGAATCTATTACAAGCTACATTGCGATTTTCAAGAAAGGGTGTAAAGCAAATCAAAGTAAAAAATAAGCATTAAAGCTTATCCCATAGTTTTGTTAGTTCTAGAAATCTCATAGGAGTTTCTAATGGTGAATAAGGGGCGTTTTAGGTAGAAGACACATATGGAGGGTTAAACAACACCTATTAATGGGAATATGAAGAATCAATGGTTTCATTGACAAAAGATTTGGCCATTTTCACCTGATTCACTTTACGGAGTTCTGAACCTTCAAGATGCAAATAAGAGTGAATCGAAGTGTCGAAGTGTAGTCTAAGGCGGTGAATCTCTTACAACTGTTTTGAGATGTTCAAGAAAGGTGTAGAAAGAAAATCAAAAGTAAAAACAAACGTTATAAACTTATCCGTGGTTACATTAGTTCTAAGAATCTCATAGGAGTTTCTAATGGTGAATAAGGGCGTTTTAGCAAGAAGACACATATGGAAGCTTAAGCAACACCTGTGAATATGAAGAATCAATGGTTTTCATTGAGCAAGGATTTAGGCATTTTTCAAGTTGAATCACTTATAAATGGATTCTGAACCTTGGGATGCAAATAAGAGTGCATCCGAAGTGTTGAAGCTGTAGTCAAAGCGGTGAATCTCTTACAATTGCTTTGAGATGTTCAAGAAAGGTGTAAAAGCAAATCAAAGTAAGAAATAAGCATTATAAGCTTATCCTATAGTTCTATTAGTTCTAGGAATCTCACGGGAGTTTCTAATGGTGAATAAGAGGCGTTGTAGCAAGAAGAAAGCATGTGGTGGAAGCAACACCTATTGATGTGAATATGAAGAATCAATGATTTCATTGACAAGGATTTGGCCATTTTCAAGTTGAATCACATATAAGCGGAGTTATGAACCGTTAGGATGCAAATAAGAGTGAATCGAAGTGTTGAAGTATAGTCAAAGCGGTGAATCTATTACAACTACATTGCGATGTTCAAGAAAGGGGTAGAAAAAATCAAAGTAAAAAACAAGCATTATAAGCTTATCCCATAGTTTTGTTAGTTCTAGAAATCTCATAGGAGTTTTTAATGGTGAATAAAGGCGTTTTAGCTAGAAGACACATATGGAGGGTTAAATAACTCCTATTGATGTGAATATGAAGAATCAATGGTTTCATTGACAAGGATTTGGCCATTTTTAACCTGATTCACTTTACACGGAGTTATGAACCTTCAAGATGCAAATAAGAGTGAATCGAAGTGTTGAAGTGTAGTCTAAGGCAGTGAATCTCTTACAACTGTTTTGAGATGTTCAAGAAAGGTGTAGAAGAAAATCAAAAGTAAGAAACAAGCATTATAGCTTATCCCATAGTTCTCTTAGTTCTAAGAATCTCATAGGAGTTTCTAATGGTGAATAAGGGGCGTTTTAGCAAGAAGACACATATGGAAGCTTAAACAACACCTATTGAATATGAAGAATCAATGGTTTCATTGACAAGGATTTGGGCATTTTCAAGTTGAATCACCTATAAATGGATTTACGAACCTTCAGGATGCAAATAAGAGTAAATCGAAGTGTTGAACTGTAGTCAAAGGCGGTGAATCTCTTACAACTGCTTTGAGATGTTCAAGAAAGGTGTAGAAGCAAATCAAAGTAAGAAATAAGCATTATAGCTTATCCTATAGTTCTGTTAGTTCTAGGAATCTCACAGGAGTTTCTAATGGTGAATAAGGGGCGTTGTAGCAAGAAGAAACATATTGTGGCTTAAACAACACCTATTGATGTGAATATGAAGAATCAATGATTTCATTGACAAGGATTTGGCCATTTTCAAGTTGAATCACATATAAACGGAGTTATGAACCGTTAGGATGCAAATAAGAGTGAATCGAAGTGTTGAAGTATAGTCAAAGCGGTGAATCTATTACAACTACATTGAGATGTTCAAGAAAGGGTAAAGCAAATCAAAGTAAAAAACAAGCATTATAAACTTATCCATGGTTTTGTTAGTTCTAGAAATCTCATAGGAGTTTCTAATGGTGAATAAGGCGTTTTAGCTAGAAGACACATATGGAGGGTTAAACAACACCTATTGATGTGAATATGAAGAATCAATGGTTTCATTGACAAGGTTTGGCCATTTTCAGCCTGATTCACTTTACTGAGTTATGAACCTTCAAGATGCAAATAAGAGTGAATCGAAGTGTTGGAAGTGTAGTCTAAGGCGGTGAATCTCTTACAACTGCTTTGAGATGTTCAAGAAAGGTGTAGATGAAAATCAAAGTAAAAACAAGCATTATAGCTTATCCCGTAATTTTTGTTAGTTCTAGGAATCTCATAGAAGTTTCTAATGGTAAATAAGAGGCGTTTTAGCTAAAAAGACACATATGGAGGTTAAGCAACACTATTGATGTGAATAGAAGAATCAATGGTTTTCATTGGCGGAGTTTGGCCATTTTCAGCCTAATTCACCTGCAGAGTTATAAACCTTCGGGATGCAAATAAGAGTGAATCGAAGTGTTGAAGTGTAGTCAAGTCGGTGAATCTCTTAAACTGCTTTGAGATGTTCAAGAAAGGTGTAGAAGAAAATCAAAGTAAGAAACAAGGATTATAAGCTTATCCGATAGTTACATTGGTTCTAAGAATCTCATAGGAGTTTCTAATGGTGAATAAGGGCGTTTTAGCAAGAAGCACATATGGAAGCTTAAACAACACCTATTGAATATGAAGAATCAATGGTTTTCATTGACAAGGATTTGGGCATTTTCAAGTTGAATCACCTATAAGCGGATTCTGAACCTTGGGGATGCAAATAAGTAAATCGAAGTGTTGAACTGTTGTCGAAAGGCAGTGAATCTCTTCCGACTGCTTTGAGATGTTCAAGAAAGGTGTAAAGCAAATCAAAGTAGGAAATAAGCATTATAAGCTTATCCTATAGTTCTGTTAGTTCTAGGAATCTCACGGAAGTTTCTAATAGTGAATAAGGCGTTGTAAGCAAGAAAAGCATATTGAGGCTTAAATAACACCTATTGATGTGAATATGAAGAATTAATGATTTCATTGACAAGGTTTGGCCATTTTCAAGTTGAATCACATATAAGCGGAGTTATGACACCGTTAGGATGCAAATAAGAGTGAATCTAAGTGTTGAAGTATAGTCAAAGGGTGAATTTCTTACAACTACATTGAGATGTTCAAGAAAGGGGTAGAAAGCAAATCAAAGTAAAAAAAAACAAATTATAAGCTTATCCCATAGTTTTGTTAGTTCTAGAAATCTCATAGGAGTTTCTAATGGTGAATAAGGGGTGTTTTAGGTAGAAGACACGTATGGAGGGTTAAACGAACACCTATTAATGTGAATATGAAGAATCAATGGTTTTCATTGACAAGAGTTTGGCCATTTTCAACCTGATTCACTTTAGGAGATTCTGAACCTTCAAGATTGCAAATAAGAGTGAATCGAAGTGTTGAAGTGTAGTCAAGGCAGTGAATCTCTTCAAAATGTTTTGAGATGTTCAAGAAAGGTGTAGATGAAAATGAAAGTAAGAAACAAACATTATAAACTTATCCCGTAATTTTGTTAGTTCTAGGAATCTCATAGGAGTTTCTAATGAGTAAATAAGAGGCGTTTTAGCTAAAAAGACACATATGGAGGGTTAAACAACACCTATTGATGTGAATAAGAAAAATCAATGGTTTCATTGACAAGGATTTGGCCTTTTTCAACCTTATTCACCTTAAGCGGAGTTATGAACCTTAAGGATGCAAATAAGAGTGAATCGAAGTGTTGAAGTGTAGTCGAAAGTCGGTGAATCTCTTGCAACTGCTTTGAGATGTTCAAGAAAGGTGAAAAACAAATCAAAGTAAGAAACAAGCATTATAAACTTATCCATAGTTACATTGGTTCCTAAGAATCTCATAGGAGTTTCTAATGGTGAATAAGGGCGTTTTAGTAAGAAGACACATATGGAAGCTTAAACAACACCTATTGAATATGAAGAATCAATGGTTTTATTGACAAGGATTTGGGCATTTTCAAGTTGAATCACCTATAAGCAGTTCTGAACCTTGGGATGCAAATAAGAATGCATCGAAGTGTTGAACTGTAGTCAAAGCGGTGAATCTCTTACAACTGCTTTGAGATGTTCCAAGAAAGGTGTAGAAACAAATCAAAGTAGGAAATAAGCATTATAAGCTTATCTATGGTTCTGTTAGTTCTAGGAATCTCAAAGTTTCTAATGGTGAATAAGGCGTTGTAGCAGAAGAAACATATTGAGGCTAAACAACACCTATTGATGTGAATATGAAGAATCAATGATTTCATTGACAAGGATTTGGCCATTTTCAAGTTGAATCACATATAAGCGGAGTTATGAACCCTTAGGATGCAAATAAGAGTGAATCGAAGTGTTGAAGTATAGTCAGCGGTGAATCTCTTACATACATTGAGATGTTCAAGAAAGGGTAGAAGCAAATCAAAGTAAAAAACAAGCATTATAAGCTATCCCATAGTTTTGTTAGTTCTAGAAATCTTATAGGGGTTTCTAATGGTGAATAAAAAAAGGTTTTAGCTAGAAGACACATATAGAGGGTTAAACAACACCTATTGATGTGAATTTGAAGAATCAATGGTTTCATTGACAAGGATTTGGCCATTTTAACCTGATTCACTTTACGCAGATTCTGAACCTTCAAGATGCAAATAAGAGTGAATCGAAGTGTTGAAGTGTAGTCCAAGGCGGTGAATCTCTTACAAGCTGCTTTGAGATGTTCAAGAAAGGTGTGGAAGAAAATCAAAGTAGGAAACAAGCATTATAAGCTTATCCCGTAATTTTGTTAGTTCTAGGAATCTCATAGGAGTTTCTAATGGTAAATAAGAGGCGTTTTAGCTAAAAGACACATATGGAGGTTAAACAACACCTATTGATGTGAATGAGAAGAATCAATGGTTTCGTTGACAAGGATTTGGCCATTTCACCTAATTCACCTTAAGCGGAGTTATGAACCTTGAGGATGCAAATAAGAGTGAATCGAAGTGTTGAAGTGTAGTCAAATCGGTGAATCTCTTACAATTGCTTTGAGATGTTCAAGAAAGGTGTAGAAGCAAATCAAAGTAAGAAACAAGCATTATAAACATCGATAGTTCTGTTAGTTCTAAGAATCTCATAGGAGTTTCTAATGGTGAATAAGGCGTTTTAGCAAGAAGACACATATGGAAGCTAAAAACACCTATTGAATATGAAGAATCAATGGTTTCATTGACAAGGATTTGGGCATTTTCAAGTTGAATCACCTATAAGCAGTTCTGAACCTTGAGGATGCAAATAAGATGCATCGAAGTGTTGAGTAGTAGTCAAAGCGGTGAATCTCTTACAATTGCTTTGAGATGTTCAAGAAAGGTGTGAAAGCAAATCAAAGTAGGAAATAAGCATTATAAGCTTATCCTATAGTTCTGTTAGTTCTAGGAATCTCAAGAAGTTTCTAATAGTGAATAGGGGCGTTGTAGCAAGAAGAAACATATTTGGAAGCAGCAACACCTATTGATGTGAATATGAAGAATCAATGATTTCATTGACAAGGATTTGGCCATTTTCAAGTTGAATCACATATAAGCGGAGTTATAGAACCCTTAGGATGCAAATAAGAGTGAATCGAAGTGTTGAAGTATAGTCAAAGCGGTGAATCTCTTATTTACATTGAGATGTTCAAGAAAGGGTGAGAAGCGAATCAAAGTAAAAAACAAGCATTATAAACATCCATGGTTTTGTTAGTTCTAGAAATCTTATAGCGAGTTTCTAATGGTGAATAAAAGGCGTTTTGGCTAGAAGACACATATAGAGGTTAAACAACACCTATTGATGTGAATTTGAAGAATCAATGGTTTCATTGACAAGGATTTGGCCATTTTGACCTGATTCACTTTGCGGATTCCTGAACCTTCAAGATGCAAATAAGAGTGAATCGAAGTGTTGAAGTGTAGTCTAAGGCAGTGAATCTCTTACAACTGCTTTGAGATGTTCAAGAAAGGTGTAGAAGAAAATCAAAAGTAAGAAACAAGCATTATAAACTTATCCCGTAATTTTGTTAGTTCTAGGAATCTCATAGGAGTTTCTAATGGTAAAATAAGAGCGTTTTAGCTAAAAGACACATATGGAGGGTTAAACAACACCTATTGATGTGAATGAGAAGAATCAATGCTTTCATTGACAAGTTTGGCCATTTTCACCCTAATTCACCTTAAGCAGGTTATGAACCTTGAGGATGCAAATAACAGTGAATCGGAAATGTTGAAGTGTAGTCAAAATCGTTGAATCTCTTACAACTGCTTTGAGATGTTCAAGAAAGGTGTAAAGCAAATCAAAGTAAGAAACAAGCATTATAAGCTTATCCATAGTTCTGTTAGTTCTAAGAATCTCATAGGAGTTTCTAATGGTGAATAAAGGCGTTTTAGCAGAAGACACATATGGAAGCTTAAACAACCTTGTGAATATGAAGAATCAATGGTTTCATTGACAAGGATTTGGGCATTTTCAAGTTGAATCACCTATAAGCAGTTCCGAACCTTGAGGATGCAAAATGAATCGAAGTGTTGAAGTGTAGTCAAACGGTGAATCTCTTGACTGCTTTGAGATGTTCAAGAAAGGTGTAAAGCAAATCAAAGTAGGAAATAAGCATTATAAGCTTATCCTATAGTTCTGTTAGTTCTAGGAATCTCACGGAAGTTTCTAATGGTGAATAAAAGGCGTTGTAGCAAGAAGAAACATATTGAGGCTTAAACCAGCACCTATTGATGTGAATATGAAGAATCAATGATTTCATTGACAAGGATTTGGCCATTTTCAAGTTGAATCACATATAAGCGGAGTTATGAACCCTTAGGATGCAAATAAGAGTGAATCGAAGTGTTGAAGTATAGTCGAAAGCGGTGAGTCTCTTACAATTACATTGAGATGTTCAAGAAAGGGGTAGAAGCAAATCAAAGTAAAAAACAAGCATTATAAACTTATCCCATAGTTTTGTTAGTTCTAGAAATCTTATAGGGGTTTCTAATGGTGAATAAAGGCGTTTTAGCTAGAAGACACATATAGAGGTTAAACAACACCTATTGATGTGAATTTGAAGAATCAATGGTTTTCATTGACAAGGATTTGGCCATTTCAACCTGATTCACTTTGCGATTCTGAACCTTCAAGATGCAAATAAGAGTGAATCGAAGTGTTGAAGTGTAGTCTAAGGCAGTGAATCTCTTACAATTGCTTTGAGATGTTCAAGAAAGGTGTAGAAAGAAAATCAAAGTAAGAAAGCAAACATTATAACTTATCCCGTAATTTTGTTAGTTCTAGGAATCTCATAGGAGTTTCTAATGGTAAATAAGAAGCGTTTTAGCTAAAAGACACATATGGAGGGTTAAACAACACTATTGATGTGAATGAGAAGAATCAATGGTTTCATTGACAAGGATTTGGCCATTTTAACCTAATTCATGCAGAGTTATGAGACCTTGAGGATGCAAATAAGAGTGAATCAAAGTGTTGAAGTGTAGTCAAATGCGTTGCATCTCTTACAACTGCTTTGAGATGTTCAAGAAAGGTGTAGAAGCAAATCAAAGTAAGAAACAAGCATTATAAACTTATCCAATAGTTACATTAGTTCTAAGAATCTCATTGGAGTTTCTAATGGTGAATAAGGCGTTTTAGCAAGAAGACACATATGGAAGCTTAAACACCTGTGAATATGAAGAATCAATGGTTTCATTGACAAGGATTTGGGCATTTTCAAGTTGAATCACCTATAAGCAGTTCTGAACCTTGAGGATGCAAATAAGAATGCATCGAAGTGTTGAAGTAGTAAGCGGTGAATCTCTTACAACTGTTTTGAGATGTTCAAGAAAGGTGTAGAAGCAAATCAAAGTAGGAAATAAGCATTATAAAGCATCCTATGGTTCTGTTAGTTCTAGGAATCTCATAGAAGTTTCTAATGGTGAATAGAGGCGTTGTAGCGAGAAGCATATTGAGGCAAACAACACCTATTGATGTGAATCTGAAGAATCGATGATTTCATTGACAAGTTTGGTCATTTTCAAGTTGAATCACATATAAGCGGAGTTATGAACCGGTTAGGATGCAAATAAGAGTGAATCGGAGTGTTGAAGTATAGTCAAAGGTGGTGAATCTCTTACAACTACATTGAGATGTTCAAGAAAGGGTAGAAGCAAATCAAAGTAAAAAACAAGCATTATAAACATCCGTAGTTTTGTTGGTTCTAGAAATCTCATAGGAGTTTCTAATGGTGAATAAAGGTTTTAGCTGAAGACACATATGGGGTTAAACAACACCTATTGATGTGAATATAAAGAATCAATGGTTTCATTGACAAGGATTTGGCCATTTTCACCGTAATTCACCTTAAGCGAGGTATGAACCTTGAGGATGCAAATAAGAGTGAATCGAAGTGTTGAAGTGTAGTCAAAGTCGGTGAATCTCTTACAACTGCTTTGAGATGTTCAAGAAAGGTGTAAAGCAAATCAAAGTAAGAAACAAGCATTATAAACTTATCGATAGTTCTATTGGTTCTAAGAATCTCATTGGGTTTCTAATGGTGAATAAGGCGTTTTAGCAAGACACATATGGAAGCTTAAGCAACACCTGTGAATATGAAGAATCAATGGTTTCATTGACAAGTTTGGGCATTTTCAAGTTGAATCACCTATAAGCAGATTCCGAACCTTGGGATGCAAATAAGAGTAAATCGAAGTGTTGAACTGTAGTCAAAGGCGGTGAATCTCTTACAACTGTTTTGAGATGTTCAAGAAAGGTGTAGAAGCAAATCAAAGTAGGAAATAAGCATTATAGCTTATCCTATAGTTCTGTTAGTTCTAGGAATCTCATAGAAGTTTCTAATGGTGAATAAGGGGCGTTGTAGCAAGAAGAAACATATTGAGGCTTAAACAACACCTATTGATGTGAATCTGAAGAATCGATGATTTCATTGACAAGGATTTGGTCATTTTCAAGTTGAATCACATATAAACGGAGTTATGAACCGTTAGGATGCAAATAAGAGTGAATCGAAGTGTTGAAGTATAGTCAAAGGTGGTGAATCTCTTACAACTACATTGAGATGTTCAAGAAAGGGGTAGAAGCAAATCAAAGTAAAAAACAAGCATTATAGCTTATCCCATAGTTTTGTTAGTTCTAGAAATCTCATAGGAGTTTCTAATGGTGAATAAGGGGCGTTTTAGCTTGAAGACACATATGCAGGGTTAAACAACACCTATTGATGTGAATATAAAGAATCAATGGTTTCATTGACAAGGATTTGGCCATTTTCAACGTAATTCACCTTAAACAGAGGTATGAACCTTCAGGATGCAAATAAGAGTGAATCGAAGTGTTGAAGTGTAGTCAAAGTCGGTGAATCTCTTACAACTGCTTTGAGATGTTCAAGAAAGGTGTAGAAGCAAATCAAAGTAAGAAACAAGCATTATAAACATCAATAGTTCTGTTAGTTCTAAGTATCTCATACGAGTTTCTAATGGTGAATAAGAGTGTTTTAGCAGAAGACATATATAGAAGCTTAAACAATACCTATTAATGTGAATATGAAGAATCAATGGTTTCATTGACAAAGATTTGGGCATTTTCAAGTTGAATCACCTATAAACGGAGTTACGAATCTTGAGGATGCAAATAAGAGTAAATCGATGTTTTGAAGTGTAATCAAAGGCGGTGAATTTCTTACAACTACTTTGAGATGTTCAAGAAAAGTGTAGAAGCAAATCAAAGTAAGAAATAAGCATTATAGCTTATCCTATAGTTCTGTTAGTTCTAGGAATCTCACAGGAGTTTCTAATGGTGAATAAGGGGTGTTGTAGCAAGAAAAAACATATTGAGGTTTAAACATCACCTATTGATGTGAATATGAAGAATCAATGGTTTCATTAACAAGAATTTGGCCATTTTCAAGTTGAATCACCTATAAACGGAGTTATGAACCTTCAGGATGCAAATAAGAGTGGATCGAAGTGTTGAAATATAGTCAAAGGCGGTGAATCTCTTACAACTACATTGAGATGTTCAAGAAAGGGGTAGAAGCAAATCAAAGTAAAAAACAAGCATTAAAGCTTATCCCATAGTTTTGTTAGTTCTAGAAATCTCATAGGAGTTTCTAATGGTGAATAAGGGGCGTTTTAGGTAGAAGACACATATGGAGGGTTAAACAACACCTATTAATGTGAATATGAAGAATCAATGGTTTCATTGACAAGGATTTGGCCATTTTCAACCTGATTCACTTTACACGGAGTTACGAACCTTCAAGATGCAAATAAGAGTGAATCGAAGTGTTGAAGTGTAGTCTAAGGCAGTGAATCTCTTACAACTGCTTTGAGATGTTCAAGAAAGGTGTAGAAGAAAATCAAAGTAAGAAACAAGCATTATAGCTTATCCCATAATTTTGTTAGTTCTAGGAATCTCATAGGAGTTTCTAATGGTAAATAAGAGGCGTTTTAGCTAAAAGACACATATGGAGGGTTAAACAACACCTATTGATGTGAATATAAAGAATCAATGGTTTCATTGACAAGGATTTGGCCATTTTCAACGTAATTCACCTTAAACAGAGGTATGAACCTTCAGGATGCAAATAAGAGTGAATCGAAGTGTTGAAGTGTAGTCAAAGTCGGTGAATCTCTTACAACTGCTTTGAGATGTTCAAGAAAGGTGTAGAAGCAAATCAAAGTAAGAAACAAGGATTATAGCTTATCCAATAGTTCTGTTAGTTCTAAGAATCTCATAGGAGTTTCTAATGGTGAATAAGGGGCGTTTTAGAAAGAAAACACATATGGAAGCTTAAACAACACCTATTGAATATGAAGAATCAATGGTTTTCATTGACAAGGATTTGGGCACTTTCAAGTTGAATCACCTATAAATGGATTCTGAACCTTGAGGATGCAAATAAGAGTAAATCGAAGTGTTGAAGGTAGTAAAGCGGTGAATCTCTTACAACTGCTTTGAGATGTTCAAGAAAGGTGTAAAGCAAATCAAAGTAAGAAATAAGCATTATAAACTTATCCTAGAGTTCTGTTAGTTCTAGGAATCTCACGGGAGTTTCTAATGGTGAATAAGGGCGTTGTAGAGAAGAAACATGTTGTGGCTAACAACACTATTGATGTGAATATGAAGAATCAATGATTTCATTGACAAGGATTTGGCCATTTTCAAGTTGAATCACATATAAGCGGAGTTATGAACCGTTAGGATGCAAATAAGAGTGAATCGAAGTGTTGAAGTATAGTCAGGCGGTGAATCTTTACAACTACGTTGAGATGTTCAAGAAAGGGGTAGAAGCAAATCAAAGTAAAAAACAAGCATTATAATTATCCCGTAATTTTGTTAGTTCTAGAAATCTCATAGGAGTTTCTAATGGTGAATAAGGCGTTTTAGCTAGAAGACACATATGGAGGTTAAGCAACACCTATTGTTGAATATGAAGAATCAATGGTTTTCATTGACAAGGATTTGGCCATTTTGACCTGATTCACTTTGCAGTTAGGAACCTTCAAGATGCAAATAAGAGTGAATCGAAGTGTTGAAGTGTAGTCTAAGGCAGTGAATCTCTTCAATTGCTTTGAGATGTTCCAAGAAAGGTGTAGAAGAAAATCAAAGTAAAACAAGCATTATAGCTTATCCCCGTAATTTTGTTAGTTCTAGGAATCTCATAGGAGTTTCTAATGGTAAATAAGAGGCGTTTTAGCTAAAAGACACATATGGAGGGTTAAACAACACCTATTGATGTGAATTAGAAGAATCAATGGTTTCATTGACAAGGATTTGGCCATTTTCAACTAATTCACATAGCGGAGTTATGAACCTTGGGATGCAAATAAGAGTGAATCGGAAGTGTTGAAGTGTAGTCAAAGTCGGTGAATCTCTTACAACTGCTTTGAGATGTTCAAGAAAGGTGTAGAAGAAAATCAAAGTAAGAAACAAGGATTCATAGCTTATCGATAGTTCTGTTAGTTCTAAGAATCTCATAGGAGTTTCTAATGGTGAATAAGGGCGTTTTAGCAAGAAGACACATATGGAAGCTTAAACAACACCTTATATGAATATGAAGAATCAATGGTTTTCATTGACAAGGATTTGGGCATTTTCAAGTTGAATCACCTATAAGGTTCTGAACCTTGGGATGCAAATAAGAGTGAATCGAAGTGTTGAACTGTAGTCAGGCAGTGAATCTCTTACAACTGCTTTGAGATGTTCAAGAAGGTGTAGAAGCAAATCAAAGTAGGAAATAAGCATTATAAACATCCCATAGTTCTGTTAGTTCTAGGAATCTCCACGAAGTTTCTAATAGTGAATAAGAGTTTGTAGCAAGAAGAAACATGTTGAGGCTAAACTATTGATGTGAATATGAAGAATCAATGATTTCATTGACAAGGATTTGGCCATTTTCAAGTGGAATCACATATAAACGGAGTTATGAACCGTTAGGAGGCAAATAAGAGGGAAGCGAAGTGGTGAAGTATAGTCAAAGCGGTAAATCTCTTACAACTACATTGAGATGTTCAAGAAAGGGGTGAAAGCAAATCAAAGTAAAAAACAAGCATTATAAACTATCCCATAGTTTTGTTGGTTCTAGAAATCTCATAGGAGTTTCTAATGGTGAATAAAGGGTTTTTTAGGTAGAAGACACATATGGAGGATTAAACAACACCTATTAATGTGAATATGAAGAATCAATGGTTTTCATTGACAAGGATTTGGCCATTTTCAACCTGATTCACTTTACGCGAGTTCTGAACCTTCAAGATGCAAATAAGAGTGAATCGAAGTGTTGAAGTGTAGTCTAAAGGCAGTGAATCTCTTACAACTGCTTTGAGATGTTCAAGAAAGGTGTAGAAAGAAAATCAAAGTAAGAAACAAGCATTATAACTTATCCCGTAATTTTGTTAGTTCTAGGAATCTCATAGGAGTTTCTAATGGTAAATAAAAGGCGTTTTAGCTAAAAAGACACATATGGAGGTTAAACAACACCTATTGATGTGAATGAGAAGAATCAATGGTTTCATTGACAAGGATTTGGCCATTTTAACCTAATTCACCTTAAGCGGAGTTATGAACCTTGAGGATGCAAATAAGAGTGAATCGAGTGTTAGAAGTGTAGTCAAAATCGGTGAATCTCTTACACTGCTTTGAGATGTTCAAGAAAGGTGTAAAGCAAATCAAAATAAGAAACAAGCATTATAAACATCCGATAGTTCATTAGTTCTAAGAATCTCATAGGGGTTTCTAATTTTGAATAAGGCGTTTTAGCAGAAGACACATATGGAAGCTTAAACAACCTATTGAATATGAAGAATCAATGGTTTCATTGACAAGGTTTGGCATTTTCAAGTTGAATCACTATAAAGCGGTTCTGAACCTTGAGGATGCAAATAAGAATGCGTCGAAGTGTTGAACTGTAGTCAAAGGCAGTGAATCTCTTACAACTGCTTTGAGATGTTCAAGAAAGGTGTAGAAGCAAATCAAAGTAGGAAATAAGCATTATAAACATCCATAGTTCTGTTAGTTCTAGGAATCTCATCGAAGTTTCTAATGGTGAATAAGGGCGTTGTGCAAGAAGAAACATATTGAGGCTTAAACAACACCTATTGATGTGAATATGAAGAATCAATGATTTCATTGACAAGGATTTGGCCATTTTCAAGTTGAATCACATATAAGCGGAGTTATGAGACATTAGGATGCAAATAAGAGTGAATCGAAGTGTTGAAGTATAGTCAAAGCGGTGAATCTCTTACAATTACATTGAGATGTTCAAGAAAGGGGTAGAAGCAAATCAAAGTAAAAAACAAGCATTATAAGCTTATCCCATAGTTTTGTTAGTTCTAGAAATCTCATAGGGGTTTCTAATGGTGAATAAGGGGTGTTTTAGGTAGAAGACACATATGGAGGTTAAACAAACACTATTAATGTGAATATGAAGAATCAATGGTTTCATTTGACAAGGTTTGGCCATTTTGACCTGATTCACTTTCGCAGATTCTGAACCTTCAAGATGCAAATAAGAGTGAATCGAAGTGTTGAAGTGTAGTCTAAAGCAGTGAATCTCTTACAAGTTGCTTTGAGATGTTCAAGAAAGGTGTAAAAGAAAATCAAAGTAAGAAACAAGCATTATAAGCTTATCCCATAATTTTGTTAGTTCTAGGAATCTCATAGGAGTTTCTAATGGTAAATAAGAGCGTTTTAGCTAAAAGACACATATGGAGGGTTAAACAACACCTATTGATGTGAATGAGAAGAATCAATGGTTTCATTGACAAGGATTTGGCCATTTTAACCTAATTCACATAAGCGGAGTTATGAACCTTCGAGGATGCAAATAAGAGTGAATCGAATTGTTAAAGTGTAGTCAAAATCGGTGAATCTCTTACAACTGCTTTGAGATGTTCAAGAAAGGTGTAGAAGCAAATCAAAATAAGAAACAAGCATTATACCTTATCAATAGTTCTGTTGGTTCTAAGAATCTCATAGGAGTTTCTAATCTTGAATAAGGGCGTTTTAGTAAGAAGATACATATGGAAGCTTAAACACACTTATTGAATATGAAGAATCAATGGTTTCATTGACAAGGATTTGGGCATTTTCAAGTTGAATCACCTATAGCGGATTTCTGAACCTTAGGATGCAAATAAAGTAAATCGAAGTGTTGAACTGTAGTCAAAGTGGTGAATCTCTTACAATTGCTTTGAGATGTTCCAAGAAAGGTGTAAAGCAAATCAAAGTAGGAAATAAGCATTATAAACATCCTATAGTTCTGTTAGTTCTAGGAATCTCTAGAAGTTTCTAATAGTGAATAAGAGGCGTTGTAGCAAGAAGAAACATATGGAAACAACACCTATTGATGTGAATATGAAGAATCAATGATTTCATTGACAAGGATTTGGCCATTTTCAAGTTGAATCACATATAAGCGGAGTTATGAACCCTTAGGATGCAAATAAAAGTGAATCGAAGTGTTGAAGTATAGTCAAAGCGGTGAATCTCTTACAACTACATTGAGATGTTCAAGAAAGGGTAAAGCAAATCAAAGTAAAAAACAAGCATTATAAGCTATCCATAGTTTTGTTAGTTCTAGAAATCTTATAGGAGTTTCTAATGGTGAATAAAGGCGTTTTAGCTAGAAGACACATATGGAGGGTTAAACAATACCTATTTATGTGAATGAGAAGAATCAATGGTTTTTCATTGACAAGGATTTGGCCATTTTGACCTAATTCACCTTAAGGGAGTTATGAACCTTGAGGATGCAAATAAGAGTGAATCGAAGTGTTGAAGTGTAGTCAAAGTCGGTGAATCTCTTACAATTTGCTTTGAGATGTTCAAGAAAGGTGTAGAAGCAAATCAAAAGTAAGAAACAAGCATTATAAACATCCAATAGTTCTGTTAGTTCTAGAATCTCATGGAGTTTCTAATGGTGAATAAAGGCGTTTTAGCAAGAAGACACATATGGAAGCTTAAACAACACCTGTGAATATGAAGAATCAATGGTTTCATTTACAAAGATTTAGGCATTTTCAAGTTGAATCACCTATAAGGTTCTGAACCTTGGGGATGCAAATAAGAGTAAATCGAAGTGTTGAAGTGTAGTCAGCGGTGAATCTCTTACAACTGTTTTGAGATGTTCAAGAAAGGTGTAAAGCAAATCAAAGTAGGAAATAAGCATTATAAGCTTATCCTATAGTTCTTTAGTTCTAGGAATCTCATAGAAGTTTCTAATGGTGAATAAGAGGCGTTGTAGCAAGAAGAAACATATTGAGAACAAGCAAGCACCTATTGATGTGAATATGAAGAATCGATGATTTCATTGACAAAGTTTGGCCATTTTCAAGTTGAATCACATATAAGCGGAGTTATGAACCGTTAGGATGCAAATAAGAGTGAATCGAAGTGTTGAAGTATAGTCAAGGTGGTGAATCTTACAACTACATTGAGATGTTCAAGAAAGGGGTAGAAGCGAATCAAAGTAAAAAACAAGCATTATAAACATCCCGTAGTTTTGTTAGTTCTAGAAATCTCATAGGAGTTTCTAATGGTGAATAAGAAGGCGTTTTTAGCTTAAGACACATATGGGGTTAAACAACACCTATTGATGTGAATATAAAGAATCAATGGTTTCATTGACAAGGATTTGGCCATTTTAATCGTAATTCTACCTTAAGCAATTATGAACCTTCAGGATGCAAATAAGAGTGAATCGAGAAGTGTTGAAGTGTAGTCAAAATGTGGTGAATCTCTTACAACTGCTTTGAGATGTTCAAGAAAGGTGTAGAAGCAAATCAAAGTAAACAAACATTATAAACTTATCGATAGTTCCGTTAGTTAAGAATCTCATAGGGTTTCTAATGAGTGAATAAAGAGTGTTTAGCAAGAAGACACATATAGAAAACCAAGACTTATTGCTGTGAATATGAAGAATCAATGGTTTCATTGACAAGATTTGGGCATTTTCAAGTTGAATCACCTATAAGCGGAGTTACAAATCTTGAGGATGCAAATAAGAGTAAATCGATGTTTTGAAGTGTAGTCAAAGCGGTGAATATCTTCAACTACTTTGAGATGTTCAAGAAAAGTGTAAAAGCAAATCAAAGTAAGAAATAAGCATTATAAGCTTATCCATAGTTCTGTTAGTTCTAGGAATCTCAGGGGTTTAATAGTGAATAAGGGTGTTGTAGCAAGAAAAAAACATATTGAGGTTTAAGCATCGCTTATTGATGTGAATATGAAGAATCAATGGTTTTCATTAATAAAATTTGGCCATTTTCAAGTTGAATCACCTATAAGCGGAGTTATGAACCTTCATGATGCAAATAAGAGTGGATCGAAGTGTTGAAATGTAGTCGAAGCGGTGAATCTCTTACAATTGCTTTGAGATGTTCAAGAAGGTGGAGAAAGAAAATCAAAGTGAAACAAACAGTATAAACTTATCATAATTCTGTTAGTTCTATGAATCTCATAGGGTTTCTAATGGTAAATAAGGGGCATTGTGGCTAGAAACACATATGCAGGTTAAACGACACCTATTAATGTGAATATGAAGAATCAATGGTTTCATTGACAAGGATTTGGCCATTTTCACCTTGATTCACTTTAGCGGAGTTATGAACCTTCAAGATGCAAATAAGAGTGGATCGAAGTGTTGAAGTGTAGTCAAAAGCGGTGAATCTCTTACAACTGCTTTGAGATGTTCAAGAAAGGTGTAGATGAAAATCAAAGTAAGAAACAAGCATTATAAACTTATCCCATGAATTCTTGTAGTTCTAGGAATCTCTAGGAGTTTCTAATGGTAAATAAGGGCGTTTTAGCTAAAAGACACATATGGAGGGTTAAACAACACCTATTAATGTGAATATAAAGAATCAATGGTTTTCATTGACAAGGATTTGGCCATTTTAACCTAATTCACTTAAGCGGAGTTATGAACCTTGAGGATGCAAATAAGAGTGAATCGAAGTGTTGAAGTATAGTCAAAGCGATTGAGGATCTCTTAGCTACATTGAGATGTTCAAGAAAGGGGTAGAAGCGAATCAAAGTAAAAAACAAACATTATAAACATCCCGTAGTTTATTGGTTCTAGAAATCTTATAGCGAGTTTCTAATGGTGAATAAATTGGCGTTTTAGCTAGAGGACCCATATTGAGGGTTTCACAACACCTATTGATGTGAATTTGAAGAATCAATGGTTTCATTGACAAGGTTTGGGCATTTTCGACCTAATTCACCTTAAGCAGTTATGAACCTTCAGATGCAAATAAGAGTGAATCGAAGTGTTGAAGTGTAGTAAGTCGGTGAATCTCTTTTAATTGCTTTGAGATGTTCGAAGGTGTAGAAAGCAAATCAAAGTAAAAACAAGCATTAAAACATCGATAGTTCTCTAGTTCTAAGAATCTCATAGGAGTTTCTAATGGTAAATAAAGAGAACGCTGTAGCTAGAAAACACATATGGGGTTAAACAACACCTAATAATGTGAATATGAAGAATCAATCGTTTCATTGACGAGGATTTGCCATTTTTGACTGATTCAAAGAAGCGGAGTTATGAACCTTCAAGATGCAAATAAGAGTGAATGAAGTGTGTTGAGAAGTGTAATCGAGTGAATCTTTTAGCTACTTTGAGATGTTGAAGAAAGGTGTAGAAGAAAATCAAAGTAAGAAACAAGCATTATAAACATCGTAATTCTATTAGTTAGGAATCTCATAGGAGTTTCTAATGGTAAATAAGGCGTTTTAGTAAAAGACACATGTGGAGGGTTAAACACACTGTTGATGTGAATAAGAAGAATCAATGGTTGCGTTGACAAAGAATTGGCCATTTTCAACTAATTCACCTTAAGCAGGTTATGAACCTTGAGGATGCAAATAAGAGTGAATCGAAGTGTTGAAGTGTAGTCAAAGTCGGTGAATCTCTTCTAACTGCTTTGAGATGTTCCAAGAAAGTGTAGAAGCAAATCAAAGTAAGAAACAAGCATTATAGCTTATCGATAGTTCTGTAGTTCTAAGAATCTCATAGGGTTTCTAATGGTGAATAAGAGGCGTTTTAGCAGAAGGCACATATGAGGCATAAAACACTTTGAATATGAAGAATCAATGGTTTTTCATTGACAAGGTTTGGGCATTTTCAAGTTGAATCACCTATAAGGAGTTCCGAACCGGGATGCAAATAAGAATGCGTCGAAGTGTTGAACTGTAGTCAAAGCGGTGAATCTCTTACAACTGTTTTGAGATGTTCAAGAAAGGTGTGAAACCAATCGAAAGTAAGAAATCGCATTATAAGCATCTATGGTTCTATTAGTTCTAGGAATCTCATAAGTTTCTAATGGTGAATAAAGGCGTTGTAGCAGAAGAAACATATTGAGGTAAACAGCACCTATTGATGTGAATATGAAGTATCGATGTTTTCATTGACAAAGATTTGGCCATTTTCAAGTTGAATCACATATAAGCGGAGTTATGAATTGGGATGCAAATAAGAGTGAATGAAGTGTTGAAGTATAGTAAGTGGTGAATCTCTTACTACTACATTGAGATGTTCGAAAGGGGTAGAAAGCAAATCAAAGTAAAAAAGCAAGCATTATAAACATCCTAGTTTTATTAGTTCTAGAAATCTCATAGGAGTTTCTAATGGTGAATAAAGGCGTTTAGCTAGAAGACACATATCTGGGTTTAACACACCTATTGATGTGAATATAAAAAATCAATGGTTTCATTGACAAGGATTTGGCCATTTTCAACCGTAATTCACCTTAAGCAGAGTATGACACCTTGGGATGCAAATAGAGTGAATCGAAGTGTTGAAGTGTAGTCAAAATCGGTGAATCTCTTACTTGCTTTGAGATGTTCAAGAAAGGTGTAGAAGCAAATGAAAGTAAGAAACAAACAATATAACTTATCCAATAGATTACATTGGTTCTAGAATCTCATAGGAGTTCCTAATGGTGAATAAGGTGTTTTTTAGCAAGAAGGCATATATAGAAACAACAACACTTATTGCTGTGAATATATGAAGAATCAATGGTTTCATTGACAAAGATTTGGAGCATTTCAAGTTGAATCACCTATCAAGAGATTCTGAGTCTTCGGGATCTGCAAATAAGAATGCGTCGATGTTTTGAAGTGTAATAAGGCGGTGAATATCTTGTAACTACTTTGAGATGTTCAAGAAAAAGTGTAAAGCAAATCAAAGTAAGAAATAAGCATTATAGCTTATCTATAGTTACATTAGTTCTAGGAATCTCCACGGGAGTTTTTAATATTGAATAAAGAGTGTTTTGTATGAAAAAAGCATATGAGGTTTAAACATACCTATTGATGTGAATATGAAGAATCAATGGTTTCATTAATAAGAAGTTGGCCATTTTAGAGTTGAATCACCTATAAACGGAGTTATGAACCTTAGGATGCAAATAAGAAATTGGATCGAAGTGTTGAAATGTAGTCAAAGCGGTGAATCTCTTTAATTTGCTTTGAGATGTTCAAGAAAGGTGGAGAAAGAAAATCAAAGTAAGAAACAAACATTATAACTTATCCCGTAATTCTGTTAGTTCTAGGAATCTCATCGGGTTTATAATGGTAAAATAAGGGGCCTTTAACTAGAAAACACATATACAGGGTTAAACAACACCTATTAATGTGAATATGAAGAATCGATGGTTTCATTGACAAGGATTTGGCCATTTTCAACTTGATTCACTTCTAGGAGTTATGAACCTTCAAAGATGCAAATAAGAGTGAATCGTAGTGTTGAAGTGTAGTGGAAAGCTGAATCTCTTACAACTGCTTTGAGATGTTCGAGAAAGGTGTAGAAGAAAATCAAAGTTAAAACAAGCATTATAAACATCCCATAATTCTGTTAGTTCTAGGAATCTCATAGGAGTTTCTAATGGTAAAATAAAGGCGTTTTAGCTAAAAGACACATATGGAGGTTAAAAGCACTATTAATGTGAAATATAAAGAATCAATGGTTTCATTGACCAAAGTTTGGGCATTTTCGACCTAATTCACATGGGAGTTATGAACCTTCAGGATGCAAATAAGAGTGAATCAAAGTGTTGAAGTATAGTGAAAAGGGTGTATTTCTCTTTACAGTTACATTGAGATGTTTCAAGAAATGTAAAGCGAAATCAAAGTAAAAAATAAGCATTTATAGCTTATCTATTTAGTTAGTTCTAGAAATCTTATACGAGTTTCTAATAGTGAATAAAGGCGTTTTAGCTAGAAGACACATATGGAGGTTAAACAACACCTATTGATGTGAATTTGAAGAATCAATGGTTTCATTGACAAGATTTGGCCATTTTTGACCTAATTTACCTTAGCGGAGTTATGAACCTTCAGGATGCGAATAAAATTGAATGAAGTGTTGAAGTGTAGTTAAAATGGGTGAATCTCTTACAACTGCTTTGAGATGTTCAAGAAAGGTGTAGAAATCAAATCAAAGTAAAAAACAAGCAATAAAAGTTATCGATAGATTCTGTTAGTTCTAAGAATCTCATTGGAGTTTCCAATAGTAAATAAGGGACGCTGTAGCTAGAAACACATATTGAGGGTTAAACAACACCTATTAATGTGAATATGAAGAATCAATGGTTTCATTGACAAGGATTTGGCCATTTTCAGCCTGATTAAAAGCTAAGCGGAGTTATGAACCTTCAAGATGCAAATAAGAGTGAATCGAAGTGTTGAAGTGTGGTCAGCGGTGAATCTCTTGCATTGCTTTGAGATGTTCAAGAAAGGTGTAGAAAATCAAAGTAAAAAAAAAACATTATATCTTATCCACGTAGATTCCATTAGTTCTAGGAATCTCATAAGAGTTTCTAATGGTAAATAAGGCGTTTTAGCTAAAAAGACACATATGGAGGTTAATCACACCTATTACTGTGAATATAAAGAATCAATGGTTTTCATTGACAAAGATTTGACATTTTTCACCTAATTCATAGCGGATTTATGAACCTTGGGATGCAAATAAGGAGTGAATCGAAGTGTTGAAGTGTAGTGGAAGTGGGTGAATCTCTTCTATTTGCTTTGAGATGTTCAAAAAAGGTGTAAAGCAAATCAAAGTAGAAACATGCATTATAAGCTTATCAATAGTTCTCTTAGTTCTAAGAATCTCATAGGAGTTTCTAATGGTGAATAAGGGCGTTTTGTAAGAAGACACATATTGAAGATAAAACAACACCTATTGCTGTGAATATGAAGAATCCATGGTTTTCATTGACAAAAGATTTGGGCATTTTCAAGTTGAATCACCTATAAGCAGATTCTGAACCTTGAGGATGCAAATAGGAAGTAAATCGAAGTGTTGAAGTGTAGTCAAAGCGGTGAATCTCTTACAACTACTTTGAGATGTTCAAGAAAAGTGTAAGAAGCAAATCAAAATAGAAATAAGCATTATAAACATCCATAGTTACGTTAGTTCTAGGAATCTCTTAGGAGTTTCTAATAGTGAATAAAGGGTTGTAGCAGAAAAAACATATTGAGGTTTAAACATCACCTATTGATGTGAATATGAAGAATCAATGGTTTCATTAACAAAATTTGGCCATTTTCAAGTTGAATCACCTTATAAGCAGAGTTACTTGAAAACCGGGATGCAAATAAAGTGGATCGAAGTGTTGAAATGTAGTCGAAAGCCGGTGAATCTCTTACAACGCTTTGAGGATGTTCAAGAAAGGTGGAGAAGAAAATCAAAGTAAGAAACAAACCTTATAAAGCTTATCATAATTCTCTTAGTTCTAGAATCTCATAGGGGTTTCTAATGGTAAATAAAGGCATTGTAGCTAGAAAACACATATGCAGGGTTAAACAACACCTATTAATGTAGATATGAAGAATCAATAGTTTCATTGACAAAGATTTGGCCATTTTCATCCTGATTCACTTCTAAACGGGTTATGAACCTTGAAGATGCTTAAATAAGTGTGAATCGAAGTGTTGAAGTGTA
>CM051363.1:21166267-21191267 GCA_028015245.1 Cardamine occulta
CCAAGCTAGCTGTCCTGATGGAGTATCATCCAATATCACTTAATACAACTTTCAGGAACAAGACGCTTATTTTACACATTTCTGAATAACAAATCTAGTAAGGAAGTGAGATAGAAAATAAGATACCTCTGGAAATGCATCCGAGTAGCCACACCAAGAATGCTAGGTCCACCTTGTTGCATACACAATAGTTCAATATCTTTCTGTAGCTCATTACGCTCTAGCCATAACAAAAAATACCGTTATCATACTTAACATATATCAATCAAGATGCAGAGGAGTCTTAAGAATCTGATAGATAATATCTTCAAAAAAGCATAACACACACAGTAGCGAAGGACTTATAAGTACATAACCCCAAAAGTGAAAACGTAACAAGTGATGGTTTACAAATGTTTCTTAGGTCATGCCCCTCTGCTAAAAATCATTTCTGTAAGGGTTACAAGAACAAGTGAAATAACTATAAGGAAATAAGGAATCATATTTTATATCTGAAAAGGCTTCAGAGAAGCAAATGTAAGACTAGAAGCTCTATTGCTACATTAAAGCAAAGTTCTTTGTGTCACTGTGTTCCTATTAGAAGCTTCACAAAACCCATTTCTATAAGCCTAGAAACATGTCCAAGAGAAACAGAAGAAAATTGCAGGAGGAATTGAGAAAACGTACCAAGTTCGAGTTGTTTAATCCGAGCCCTTAAGTTCTCATTTTCACCTAAGTTATGATCCATGTTTTGATCTGTAGCAATCAAAATGAACAATTTGTTAAAGTAAAGAACTTTGCTTGGAATTTACAGAGTTTTTGAGCAGATGGGGTTTGCTTTGAAGATAATAAAACAAGAATACAGATGAAATTTGCTAAAGATTCAAAGTGATTTAGGAAGAGAAAAAATCAGAAATAGAATCGAGAAGATTGAAAAGTAAAAAGAGAGGAAAAACACAATCACAAGGGAGAAAGTATTTGTACCTTTTTCTTCTTCGAATTGACCAAATGTATGTATCTTCGTCAAATTAGTTCTCTGGATATTCTGTAATTTCTCCGTCTCTAGAATGTTTTTATTGAAAACCGGATTCGAAATCGATTCGGCATCGACACTAGGTGGTTGGTCGGACCAATCTAACCAGTTGAATTGGATTTTTAAATATTTATATTTTAAATTAAATAAAACGGGATATATATATATATATATATATATCTTATTATATAAAATTTGATTGCAGTTGAAAATTTGGGATTCTAGTTTAAGAAGTACGACATTTATCATATATAATAGTTCATAGATTAGATTAGGTGGAAACTAAGCTTCCTCTAAAATTTTATTTGTTGTTAATTATTTTATGTTTTTTTGTTGTGGAGTTTGATTCCGGTGAAATTATCATTTTTATAGTTCTGTTGGTTTGTTAGAGTTTAGACGAAAGATAATTCATACAGAGACAACCATTGAATGTGGTGTTTAAAGTTTTTATGTATTAGTGTTTTGAGATTTACAATATTAATATGGTGCTTTATAGTCGATAACCAAAAATTGCAATAGTTTGTCTTTGTTTGTCTGTTAGCAATGTTAGCAATAAAGAGGATTCTCAAAAAGAAACATCGTCAATTAGACTTTTGACTGAAAATTCATATAATAGAATTGTAAAATGAAAATAAAATGATAAAGTTTTTGATTTGACTCGTGTAATAGGGTGTTCGAATAATAATTTTTTTAAAAAAATTAGGTTGTAAATAAATTATGCTTGTTCATGTACACATTTTGTTGGGTCACCACTTATAATTGGTAATATTTTAAAATTTACAGAAAATAATTTAAAGACTATAGTTGAGTACAAACCAGATGTTTTGAAATTTAATATTTACTAGATTATATCCCTCACTAAGAGTGAGTGCTCATTGATTTATTTAAAAATAATATGATATCAAATGATTTATTCATGTTTCATTGTATGTTGCTGGAAACAATGATATCAAAATATAAATCATGTATGATCTAGTCAACTTTAAAATTTTTATTTATTTTTATTTGAAATTTAATAGAGATTAAAAAAGATTCAGAGAATATTTTTCATAATTTAAGATAAATTAAAAAGTATTAAAAGATATTGTATTTTGTGTATTAATTACTTAAAAATTGATTGACTCTTAAACTTTTACCCGTAATGAATTGATTAAAATTAATGACATTTTATAATATTCGATAACTCTAGTGTTATTTTTATAAATATACTTCTCTAATATTAGTACAGAGATAAATCTAGATCCAAAAAAATATGTATCGATTTCAGATATTTATGTCTTTGAGCAATGTTCAAAAAATAACATTAGAGTTATCGAATATTATAAAATGTCATTAATAGAGAAAACCGGAGGTAAAGACGGATCTGTTGAAAGCGATGGATCCGATGACCTTGAAGAGCTTCGGAGTATCTGCAATATTAACGGCTTCTCAGTGGAGAAGTGAGAAACGTGAGTCACTATGAAGGTGTTAAAGTTGGTTAAGGTCACCCGGCGGAAGAAAAAGAGAGTCTTCGACGGCAAATTAAATGGATTTATGAATTGACTCGACCTATTTATTAAATGGTTCAAGTTGACTATGAACTAATTTAACTTTTAATTCATTGAGTAATAGATTGTGTTGTCTTTGTTTAACTTACCGCTTGGTTCATTTAGCTAGAGTTTATGTTAGATTTTTTTTTTTTTTTTTTTTTTTGGTTGTTCAATTCTTGTTTGCCTTTCACTTTAAGTATGTAAAATAGCCGTTTACGGAAAATTATAAAATAATTTTCTAAATTTCTTAAATTAATTTCACAAAACTAAAACCTAGTTGGTTGCCCTGTTGCGCACCAAATGTTCGATCAAATGCGCCACTCAAATTAAAGAAAAAAAACAAACAAAGAACAACATCTAATCAATGGCGTCACCACTGTGAATCAATCATTCGAACATAACACCAAAACCCTAATCATCACTACTTCCAGAATCTTCCGAACCATCTCCACAGAAGCCATTTCCCAATTGACAAATCTTTTCCCAAACATTCTCCTCCACTGGAACAACAGACAACCTCGGCTGTCTAAACAACACAAAATCCTTAATCCCTTTATCTTTTTTCATCTCCTTCAAATCCACAAATTTCCTCATCTCTCCAATAGCTTTAACATCAACCGCTCCATCTCCTCCATCATCATCATCAGTGTACCATTCTCGTGACACCTCCACAACGCCAACGACACATCTCGCTTTGGTTCCGGAATGGTAGAAGAAACAGTGGTCGCCTAAAGTCATGGACTTTAGATTTTTCTGGGCTTGCTTGTTCTTGACACCGTCCCATTTGCTGATACCGCCGTTTGCTTCTTGGTCTGACCATGACCACTCACTTGGCTCGGTTTTTAGTAACCAGTATCGCTTCGTTTTCCCCATCTTTGGATTTTTTTTTTCTCTCTTTTTCTTGTTTGGAAGTTGTTTTTTAGTTAGGTTTTATTTGCTATTTATGGGCCAGTGGTTGATTTGGACCCAATTCAATAATCTATTCTAGGGTCAGGGTCCTTTAACCTGGGTTGACCCGGATGGCCGGATCATGCCCATTTATACTAAATGCCCATGTTCAAAAAATTGCTAAGGTCGGGGGGTGAACATAGACCTTGCACCGAATCAAATAATCGGGATTTACTTGGACATTCATTTTGATGCTTTTATTCACACATAGATACATATATTAGCTTTGTGGAATTATATTAGTAATGTCAAGGGAGGCTAGTGGTTCGTGATATATTCACCCTTGATTTCTGATTTCTATCCCTGTAAATGCTCATTTTTGTTTTTTTCTTTTTTTTTTTAAATTTCGTTTTAATATAACATAAAATGACAAAAATATCCTTGTCTTTTTCCTCAGATTTGTGATTATAAAAACCCTAACTCAGATTTGTGATTATAAAAACCCTAACTGCGACCGCCTATGCAATTTTTCCGCATTTTTTCAGCTTTTATTTCTTATGGTTTCTACTTTCTACCATAATATGTTAGATATATGAAAAAAAAAACATATTTCATACTATAAAACAAATTATCATGTAAATTTCAATTACTTGGCTGATTAGTTGAAATCGCGGTGGTTTGCCCCTGCCAAACGCTAATCCGGCGAGTAATCGGCCGCCAAGGCCGCGTTTTTGAACAAGACTAAAACCGAATCTAACCAAACAATATTCAAGCCGGATTTTTTAAAATGGAACCAAACCAAACCAAACTATACTTTAATCTCAAATAAAGCATACTTTCTAAAATTCAAAATACGATGAGAAATGCTAGTGATAAACAAGCAATCCACAAACCCAATCCAAATAATCGACAAGAAAAAACAAGTTATTAGAAAAGTAAATATCAATAAACAAATCAACACAGTAATAAAGAGATGACAGCTCAGCATTTTTGTGACCTGTAGGAAGAACATGTCAATAAATAAAAAAAGTTGAATGTCCAACGAAAACATTTTAACTATACACATCAGCCTAAATATCTACTCTTTCTTTCGTATGAATGTAAAATTTATTCATCACAAAAAACCTTTGCACAACGAATGCATGCAGAGTTTGTTTTAGTGAAAACTAATAAGGATTTTTAAAATATCTACTCTTTCATTATTCTCTGTTCCGATTCATTCTTTTCTTTCTTCCGATTCAGACAAAACCTTACTTTCTATAGCTTCGTGAAGTTTAGTGAGATTGATTTGGGCAAGATGACCCAAGACTTAGAGATGGAAGACATCTATACCCCTTCTCAATCGATCATCTCTTCCTCTACCTCCACTATGCAGCTAAATCTCGAATTACACCCTTCAATTCGCTTGATTCCAAATAAGTTTCTTCTGGGTTTCACACCTTTTTGTTATATGTGTTGTTTGTATTTCCTAGAGTTTCTTTCGTCAATTGATTCGACTTATCTCTGTCTTTTTAGTTAATCTCTAGATTCTTGCTTTGTTACACCGAAATATGTTTAAGCTTTGTAGCGAAATCGAGTTTCTGTTGTTTGATTTAAATCTTCCAATGAAATCGAGTTTCTGTTGTTTGTATTTCTTGAAGCTTTCTACCGAAATCGATTTTGTGTTGTCTTATTTTAGTATTCTTTTCAAATCGAGTTTCTGTTGTTTGTATTTGCTACAGCTTCTTCCATCAAATGATTCCAGTTCTTACTATCTTTTTCTTTGTTGTCGTTAGGAGAGAAAGAGCAGTAAATCCCTGTGAACCAACATTGCAAAATCAATGCCGTCAATTGTCTTCTTCCAATGTAATTCTATGACAATCTCGAGTAGTTCAGTTGTTTTTTTTAATTTCAGCTTGCATCTGTAATGAAATCAAAATCACATGATAGTTTCCGTAATTCATCTGTAATCACGTGTTGGTAAAATCACAATTTCAGTAGGGTAAATTATCATCTTAGCTCTACATTTAAGAAGCTTCACATATGTTTATGCTCTTCTGATTAATTATATAATTTATATCGTCACTTTTGAAACAGACTTTGCTCAGAGGATTGTGCAAGGAGATGTGTCTCAAGCATTGATGAACAGAAAGGTATTTAACTATATATCAAATGGTTTTCTTTTTTATTCCAATTTTGATAACAACTGATTCAAGGCCAGATTGGAAAAGTGGAGAAGGGAGGAGTAGCTCTCAGCAGCGGAAGTAGGAAGGAGGAGCAGGAAGCTCTGAGAGGGAGGAGCAATTTTTTTTTGTTTTAATAAAATGCAATTGGAAAAGACATTTATTTATGACTAAAATTAATTAAAAATAAAAAAATCTGAAATAAAAAACGAAAGCTACAAAATAATCTATTTACGAACTCTCCATATATGCTCTGCAATGTTATTTTGAATACCCGCCATATATGCATCACCTGTAGGTACATAATCACTTTCAGTTTTATCATCATCATCAGAATCTGACAATTCCAACAGTTCTTGTTCCATATGTTGGTATTTATAGAGTTTTATTTTTATATTATTATAAATTTTATTTAAGATTTTGTGAATAAAATCTAAATAAATTATGTTAATTTTGTTTTAAATATTTTAATTTGAATTTGAATTTTAAATTAAAATAAACTATAAAATTAAAAATACATATGCTCTAACTTCACGAAAAAATTAAAACTTAAAAAAAAAAAATCTGCAGCGTAACGCTGGTCTGTTCCTAGTATACATCTAACTATATAAAATGTGGTAAATAAAAATAATTAAAGAAAATATAATATATAAGCTATTTTAGGAGATGTAGAGGTGTTTATAAAATTTTGGAGTAAGTGAACTGATAAGTGAACTCCACTATATTGGAGTAAATCGCCACTAAAAAAGAGCAGAAAAAATTACACCATTTTTTAGTGTGCACATATCTTTTCCAGCATACAAGTTTGAGCCGACTTGAATATCATAGTTTGTGTTAATATCATAGTTTTGTTATTGTTGACATTCTCACATCCTAACCTCTCTTTGGTTAGAGGTTAGTTTCGTCTCACTTGGTTTTAGTTCTTGTTTTAGAGAGAAATACAAGAACACTTTTTACTTTCATTGTCTACATTTTCTTATTGGATCAAGAGGTACTTTCTTACAAACCTCACACACACACATATAGTGGTTTTGTCCACTTACTACACTATTTTGCACCATACCTTAGACATACTTGCACCCATGCCTCTACTTACTAGACTCACTTACACACGCAAACTCCAACTACAATAACTCTTACACAACTCTACTAGTAAACTTAACTAATACTCAACACAATAATTCATTGGGGCTGATTACTCTGCAGCCCATTAGTCCTTTTATTACCATGTTAACACAAAGCCCAACTTCTACTTCTTGTTGACTTGTGTTCTTCTCTTTTGTCGTTGACTAGTTGTCACGACATCTTCTTCTTCCTCTTCTTCTTCTTCAATGCTTTGCTTCTCACTGATTTCTTCTTTCTCTTTTGTTGCAGGATTTGATCAAGAACTCAATTCTCAACAGTTATTCTACCCGGAGGCTAATCTACATTATGATTGTTATTAAAAAAAACAAAAATATTATCTCTTAGATTTAAAACTATGGTGTGTTGGATGAGGGAATTTAATATCAAATTTCCCACAATTGTTCTTTTATGATGGTTTTGGATTAAATGAAAAACAAATATAATATTTATGAACCAAAAAACCTTACAAAGTAAAAACAAATTGAACCTCATCAAAGAAATCTTTTTTTTTTTTAGCAAACGACTGATTTCATTAGATTAAATCTGAAAAAGTATAATCAACAGAAGGAATTATTAATCCTCTTTGCTTAATTCAATAAAATTTTAAAAAAAATATAGTCAAAGCATATAGGTTCTCAAACGAGAATGACATCGAATTTGTAGTGTAGTTCAAATGAGTCAAAAATGACATCATGGTAAAACTTCAAAGATAGAGTCTAATCACTTTATTTTGTGATATAGACGTTGACAAACATCTCTTACCGTCGGGTGACAACGGAATCATCATCAAGATGAATCTCGGCAAATGCAATGATGGAGATGAAATAGATTCTCGATATAACGATCGAGAAGAATTAGCATCTCAAAGAAAAACAACAACGTAAAATGGTTCTCTCCTTCAACTAGGAGAATGGTGAAAGTGATCTCTCCCAATGGAAAGAAGTTTATAAGCTCTTCTTAAAAAATGAATTTGACACCTAGAGCAAGATTTGAAAGTGATTTCTCCTCATCAAATAAACTTTGTGAGTGAATTTGATATTATTCCGTCTGTTCCACATCGATTTTTGTTTTGTTTTGTAAACGTGGGCTATAGGATTTATGAAAGCCGACAAAGAAACAAAATGTTTTTTGGTTATAGCAGTTAAATCCAAAAAAAAATATAATAATAAAATTTTCACTATTAAAACGAAAATAATTGGGACATTTACATGTGTATTCCATTTTTGTTTGTTAAGCTTGTGCCATTAAAAAAAAAAGTTGAGCCACGTGGGAAATAACAGGGTCAGCAATAGAGAGAACTTGGGGGAGATTGCAGAGAAACAAAAATCCCAAAACCAAAAAAAAAATTCTTCTAAGAAGCTTCGGAACGAAACCATTTCACCAAAATCTCTTCTTTGTTTTCTCTATAAGTATTTGCATCTGATTAGAAATTAGAAACCTTTTTCTCCAAATTCTCTCGTATCGAATCTTCTCTTTGCGTAAAGATTACATATTTTTCGACTCCTCTGTTATATCTCACTCTCTTCTCCGATTCTTCATCTCTAATTTGGGTAAAGATTACATCTTTCTCTCTTATAATCACTCGTTATTTTGCTTCTAAGCGAAGCAATTCTCAATCAGTGGAGAAAGATTCTTTCTTTGAGGAATCTTCGTTTCTTTTTATTCTTCTCAATCCGAAATAGAAACTGCGAGATTGAGTCGAGGGTTTTTGGGTTTTTTGCTTGAGGAAGATTTGAAGAAATTAGGTATGCGAGATAATATGGTACCTCAAGGAAATGAAACAGATGGTGAAATGGTTCTTGATACGACGACGTTTGAGCAAGTTCAGCAGCAACATCAGCAGAACAAACTTGTTATTGGGTATGCTTTAACGTCTAAGAAGAAGAAGAGTTTCTTGCAACCCAAGCTTGAAGTTCTTGCTAGGTATGAAAGTTAAAACCTTTTCTTGTGTACTAATCAATTCATTTAATTGTGGAAGAATTGTGTATTTGAGTGATATCATGTGACATTTTAGTTGTGCTTACTCTCTTTTCTGCGTATGGTTGATTGTACTGTGGAGGATACTGTTTTTGTATTTTGGTTTAATTGCCAATTGCAATGTTTTGTCAATAATCGAACTATTTGCATTACTATGCTTCTGGCATTAGGAATCTCTTTGTTTCCCTGGGAATATTCGTTTATACAATCCTTTGAGATTAGTTTCTACTTGAGAGGTCAAATTGTCTTCAGGGCTTAACTTATGATTTAAAAAACTTATTTTTTAATGGGTTCACTTACTTTGAAATCTTCTTAGTTACTTGTGGATACTGGTCAAAACAGTACCTGGTTCTCTTTAAAATAATAGTTGTTTTACTTTAGTAGTTATAAACCTCTCAAACAAAAATCTGGCAATAGTGGCTAATCTTTTCTTTAACTCGTGTTGAGAATTTTTTGCTTAGCTTTGCACAGCTTTCTGGTGAACCATTAGCTTTCTTATTCTGTCTTCTTATGCTGACAATATCTCTTGTTTGTGTTTACAGGAAAAAAGGCATTTCCTTTGTTTCCATTGACCAGGACAAGCCACTCTCTGAACAAGGCCCATTTGATGTCGTTTTGCATAAGGTTTGTGGGAACGGAAAAAATGCTTTTGCAAGAACTATGCTGCTATAGCTTATACGTTGCATTCTCGGATCATCTACCCTTTAGTTGTGGAAATGAATCTAATGGATTATATGATTGTTCGCTTGCAGTTGCTGGGAAATGAGTGGCATGAGGTTATTGAGGTTTGATAAACTTATCTGCCTTTTCTCTGATATTTTCGTGTTCATGGAACTGTAGTTTAGTTTCTGTTGCAACTACTGATGCTAGTTTATAATCCACTCATGTGATTCAGAGCAAATTGGTTCTGACCTTATTTAATTATTTAGCTAAAGTACTAGTTATCATATATAGTATCATCAAATATTCTGTTCCATAGAGCTTATGTTTATGTCTATCCTATCGGCATTTGTAGGATTTCGAGCAAAAACATCCAGAAGTTACCGTGCTTGATCCTCCACGTGCAATCCAGCGTATTTATAATCGACAATCAATGCTCCAGGGTATTGCAGATTTAAATCTTGCAGATTGCGATGGTAACTTCTATACAACAATTGTAATCCTCAATTATTCTTTAGCGAAGTAAACTCTAAAGTTTTCAATGAAATGATATTATGTTTGGTTTGTAGGCATGATATGTGTTCCAAAACAAATGGTTGTCTTAAAAGATACCTCATCTAGCGCTGACGAAGTAGCAGAAGCTGGTCTAAAATTTCCTCTAGGTATGGACTGTTCATTCTGAATTATCTTCCTCTCTTATGCATTATTTTGACGAGGAACTAGCTGAGTAAAACTTATTTTTGTTTACTTTTCCAGTTGCAAAGCCACTTTTGGTTGATGGAACTGCAAAGTCACATCAACTGTTTTTAGCCTATGACCGTCTCTCGCTTGCAGAACTTGAACCCCCTTTAGTTCTTCAAGAATTTGTGAATCACGGTATCGGGTTTTACATTACACTTCAATATCTGTTGTGGTATATCTTGAATCTGTAATGTGATCTTGACACCACCTTTTTTAATGCCTTCAGGTGGAGTTCTCTTCAAGGTTTTTGTGGTTGGTGATGTGATAAAGGTTGTCAGACGATTCTCTCTACCCAATGTAAGCAATTGTGAAAAAGCCCAAGCTGCTGGTATATTTCAATTCCCAAGAGTATCATCTGCTGCAGCTTCAGTAGACAAATCAGACTTGGACCCTCGTGTTGCTGGTTAGGACTCCTATTCCTCTTGTAAAAATAGATTCATTGCATTAGACTTGTATTGTATCGCATCGTATGCTTATGTGTAAATTGTTACTGCAGAGCTACCTCCAAAACCTTTACTCGAAGGGCTTGTGAGAGAATTACGAAACCGATTGGTATGAATCATAATGCTCTGTATAAATAGATTAGAATATATCCGTTTCTCATTGTAAGAGTCTTGTTGGTGTGTAGGGACTCAGGCTGTTCAACATAGACATTATCAGAGAACATGGGAGCACAGATGTGTTTTATGTCATTGACATCAACTATTTTCCTGGCAAGTTTTGTTTTTTTTTTCTGAAATTCTCTGTAACTCAATCTAAATAACGATTGATTACCTAATGTTATTGATGTTTTTGCGATTGACTTGCTGCAGGTTATGGAAAGATGCCGGATTACGAGCAGGTGTTCATCGATTTCTTTGTGAGTCTGGCGCAAGCGAAGCATAACAAGAGACAGTGTGTGAAAAGTGGAAAAGAAATGTGAAGGAATTGAGAATGTGATTAAAACTCTTCTGAGCTTGAGACAGTGTTGAGATGATATATAGCTATGTACAGTTTAATACTTTAATAGGTTCATGTTGCTAATAATTAGCAAAGTAACAAGTTTTGATTAGTGATCACATCTGTGTTTCTTTCAGCAAAATCAGTTGTTTTTCATCACAACATGTTTCTTTTCTAAATCTGCCGGATAATTAATATTCTCTTTTAACTATCTGAAGAATATATTGAATTTTCTAATCCTGTAAATTTTTTTAAAAAATTTCAAAAATAAAAAGAAGACATTGAAATTTTTGAGAAAGCATAAATAATGTGTAAGTCATTAACAACATTGTGGTCCATCTCTAGTAGATGTGTTTAGGGTTTTAGGAGTCATGATTATTATCATAAGTCGATAGTGATGTTTTTTTTTGAATGGGACCTCCTGGTTGTCAGTAGAATGACTCGAATCATTTTAAAGAAACATGCAACACATCCTTTTTTCCACATTAAAGGCTATGTACTTTTGCCGAATTTTCGCAGACAACACTTGCACAATGGTTTTAAGTTTTCCGCCAATAGTGAGAGTAGTTTCGTCGGCCCTCTTCTTTGTACGATCGCTGCGACTGCGACAAAAACAAAATACACTATAATTGATGAAATTTTGGTCGCTGGATAGAGTCCGGAAATGTTGGCGACTCAAAACAAGAGAGGAAGTATGTCGCTGCTTTTTTCAGCGTCACCACATCGCCAGATTTCTTAAAGGATTTTGGTCGCTGGTTTTCTGCTTCTCATTATTGTAACTGGTGGAGAAGCTTTTTGGAGTATCAATGCCTAAATGGAGCTCTGATGCCAATGATGTAAACCTCATATTCCACCAAGGAGCACACACGGATTCAAAGACTGAAACTTAGGAGAATCAATTAGAAATTGATTAAGTAACAGATTTGTGACACAACAACGGGACTAGAGAAAATAATCCAAGGGTTATTCTATGATGTAAGCATCATGACCAAAGCAGATCTGGAGCTATCTAGACTGACCATCATCACCGAGCTATTTGGAGAACCAATGCCTAAATGGAGCTCTGATCGTGTACAAGGCATATGGCTGATTACTCCCCAGCAAATTAGACTATCTATCGAGGTGGAATCTCGAATGCTCATTACTGTGCTGACGGTTCCAAAGACGGGAATCGAGAAGAGTTACTGCCTAAATCAAGTTTCAATCGTTCAAAATGTACCATATTTGATATTCACTCTCAAATCATGTATTCTGAAGACTTCCACCAAGCCAGAATCTGTCCAGACCAAATTCAACACTTAGATGTCCAAGAATCGCTACACGGCGACGAGAATCGAGATAAGTTGAGTCCTATATCAATTTCTATTTGTGCATTCATCTCAGGAGCTCATTTTCACATGGAAAACACATATAAGGAAACTTCTGAACGAGGCAAATCATGTCATGATGGAGTCGGTTTGGAAGTTGGTACACGAGAGCCTAAATTCTCGGTATCAGACTGATTCAAGCCTCCTAAACCACCTGATCAGGTCTTGATCGACTCCATGCTGTTTCTAAACATTCAAATGAAGACAACACGCCATTTAGAAGCTTCAGAAACGGCACCACTTCTTTCCATTTGCCCAAGACCAAAGTAGGAGAAACTTTCCTTTTCTGGAGGAGCCTTTGGCTTTTCTCTTGACCATGTTTTTTTTTCCTTTTGATCTAGGCCATCTCATCAAAAAAATCCTAGACGTTCATTATACCATAAAGAGAATTGTATATCTCCAGCCCTCATTCCTCATGCTCCTACATTAAAACCAAACGACTAGAAATCTCTATAATGTTCTTCTCCTTTATTTCACAAATTCTGTTCCCTTTTCTATGTTTTAGACCGTTGTATCTCTTCTCTGTTTATTTTTTTTTGCTTCAGTACTTTGTATTCACGCTTTAAGATAATAAGAAATTTAATTTTGGTTTTTTTTTGCTTCAAATCCTTGTTTTGAATTAAACAGTTTTTGCGAGTTCTAGTTTGTTTGTGGAATCAAACCACTTAGTATTTCGTGTAGAGCTTGTAATCCCTGTGAGGAATAGCCCTTGGATTATATTCTCTAGCCCCGTGGTTGTGGATTCAATCACAAATCTGTTACTTAATCGATTTCTAATCGATTCTCCTAAGTTTCAGTCTTTGAATCCGTGTGTGCTCCATTGTGGAATCTGAGATTTACATCACCTATTTATCATAGGGATATCGTATATGCAGAACCGTCTGTCGAAGAGAATTTACATCGTAGAATCATTGTTTCGAAAAAAATTGTTCACCGTAATCGCATATACTACATGTAGTGATTGAACCTACCATAATCTCGGCAATACTCATTAATCAAATGATACTTCTTCACCCATTAAACCATCTCTTTTCCACTCTTGTCAAAGAACTGAACTCGTTTTTCTTCCACAAGTTTTTATTGTTCTCTCCATAAAGCAATCTTGGGTTGTCTTTCCAAACACAATCATCTATCTTGGAATATCCAAAGGATGCCCCAAATGGACATGTAGACCAGTCAATCTTGTCACACCCACCTCTTTATGTTCCATAGAAAATTGAAGAAGTAGAACATTTAATTTCAAAAGAAAATGAATAAAAAATACTTAACTGTAGGTTCTGTACATTATTTTTAACAAAAAAAAATTCATAACTTATGACTAATTTTTCAATATCCAAATTATCCTATATATAACGGATGGAGGGACTATTAAAGAGTTTGACATATTAACACTTCTTTTAATGATATATCAATTTATTTGTATTACTTAAAATATATCAATAAAAATCAATAAGTGGTTCATATTCTTCTTCTTCCATTTCATAATTCTAAATCATTCTTAATTTTTTTCTCTTTAGTAATTAATAAACCAATTTAATCTTTAAATATCTATCTAATAGGTATATGTAAATGATAAGATTATTTTGTGTCCAAAAATATATAGTTACTAATAATTATTTTTTTATTGTGGCTGATTTGATGAAAACTAGATTACCAATTTATTCACATGCTATATGAGTTTGAATGATACTCCTCGACAAAGATAATTATCTAGAGTAGTAACAATTGTTTTTCAACAATGTGAAACTCATGTTTGTGATGACAAAATAGAAACTCATGTTTGTGATGACAAAATAGAAACTCACGCATCGCATGTGTATTCACCTAGTGATTATAAGAGAAGACGTTAATCACACAATAAAACTTAGCTACAAAACAACTTATTTTTAGAACAATTACCAAATTGTAATATTTATTTTTCTTCTACAAATAAATTTTAATAGTGCGTCACTGAATGCTCTGGAAATGATAAAGTACATACCTTCTTGTTGTGGTGGAAGGTTTATCGGCGATATCGACATGTTTCCGTTCTAACCGTAATCGAGAAGTTGAAAGGTTTCGGGACCAGTGAGGAATCAGTGAGTAGAAAGGAGTAGTAATCCACAGATACCTTCATCAGCCACTTGACTAGCATTGTTAGGCTCCTGTAAGTTTAGAGGATGAAGACCAACATCGATCGAGGTATGTGTACGTATCCCGGTAGCAAATACACGAACATGTGCTCCAGGCGCACCGACATTTGGCACACTAGCATTTGGCGTATCGGCATTTGGCTCAACATTGGACATTTCTCAGACGAATGAGATAGGTAAAAAATAGGATGAACAAAAAAAAATATAACAAATTTTTTTTTTTTTAATGCAGAAGAAAACTAAACCATAAACCACATAAATTGGATTTATGGCTCTAATACCATTATAAATATGGAGGAAACCTTATAAATATAATATTTTATAATATGGAATATACCATTATTTATGTTTATGATAATAGTAAATCTACTTATTTAACAAGAAGAGATATACACAAATATCTATATTCCTAATAATATTCAGAATATATTCTAGGTGATCTCATAATCCCGAGATCTGCTAACACAAGCATAAATGAAAAGCTGGAGAGCAAATTCAATATTTAGGAAGAGAACATTCCTTGGGGAGCTTGTTATTGAACCTTCCATAATCTTTGCAATAATCATAAATCAAGTGATACTTCCTCACCCATTTAAACCATCTCTTTTGCACTCTTGTCAAAGAACTGAACTCATTCTTGTTCCACCAGTTTTCATTGTTCTCTCCATTACACAAACTTGGGTTGTTTTTATTCCAAACACAAGCATCAATCTTGTAATCTCCAAAGGATGCCACAAATGGACCCTTAGACCAGTCAATTTTGTCACGTCCACCGCGTGTAGCCCAGCTCTCCCCGTTCCATAGACTCGCCTTTACACTCATTGGTTGCAACTTTGGGTAGGCTACACCTTTTTCCGCATGGTTTCTGTACAATCTTATTGGAACCTGATCCACCATAAATCTGAAACCACCCCAAAACAAGATTTTTATAAGTCTTGGAATACGTAATGACGTCAAAGACTTTGGTTGAATAATCTTACACAATTTGGTGAATGTTCCACAAGATAGAGTAAGTGTGAAAGTCTTTGGTCGGGTCAAACCAGAGATGTATCCTTTCTTCACGATTATCAATTCCGTTGGCATAGACATTTGTCTGAACAATGTAAGGCTGCCCGTTAACGTTACCTAGGAATTCAAAGTCTATCTCATCTCGGTTTTGCTGATCTGAAGACATCTGATGAATCATGGAAATTATGAGAATCATTTACGTACTGCTAGGATGATAAAGAGAGACGGTTTTCTTACGTAATAAGCAACCACAGTTCCTTGAGAACTTCCAGGGATAAGTTTCATCTTCATATCGATTTTTCCGAATAAGAACGTTTGCATGGAAGAAAAGGAAGCTCCTAATACAGTCAAAACATAAGTTCTTCATAATGGAAAAAAAAATGAGAAGAGATTGAGATGGTAAATGAAAATATTATGTATATACCAGATTCTTGATCGAGCTTAAGGGTTCTTGCTCGACCATCATTGGTGGTGTTAATATGGGTAGGAGACCATGTCACGAAGAAATCTTTGTTAAAATCTCCAGATGAAAAAACGGAAGCTTCACAGACCCATAATAACAAACTTGCGATAAAGAATCCAATGAGAAGTAGAAATGGTTTTGAGCGATTTAAAAGAGTCATTAGTTATGTGATGCATGAGGTTGATTTTGGACATGATCATTGAGCAGTATATATACATTTTATATTGCATGAAAATGTGTTTGAAGTAAATTGTTTAACTAAATAAAGAATATCTTCGAGGAAAAGCAAAGAAAATACATATTTACGCAGGTTACTTGTTTTCTTTCTTCAAAACGTAGGAATCTTGCTTGTTTGATTCCTTACAATTCATACTTACATAATATATGATTGCTTTTAAATATTTAATATAATGAAAGTTTCTAGGAAAAGAGTCATTTACAAAATAAAAATGAACCTTCATTTATATTTAGCCTTTTTATTTCGTAACTTTTCATCAGAATTTTTATAAAGTTAACCGCTAAAACCTCATTTTATCCGTTCACACATAAAAGCTAAACCTATTGATGAAAACGCATAGTTCAAATCCAAGAAAAAAAATTCATCTAGAAAAATATACAACATGCTATTTTGAAGTCTAAACATTAGTAGTAGATTTTGTTTTTTTTTTTAACACCAAGAGGTTCTGAGTCGAAATCCATATTACTGCCAGGTCCAAAACAACAACATATAATATTATTTTCGTCCTAAACATCATTTAAACTGTCGACCTCTAAGCTTCGCCTAATGTTTTTACCAATCAAGCTAACGATTCTTGGTTATTTGAAACATTATTAATAGATTGTTATAGAGGGTTTTTTTATTTCATCTTCTTAAAACGATGACTTTTCTTTTTAGTTATCATATTTTAGTTTAATTTAATTCATTACTTTCATGTAAAGAGATACATATCTTCCCCTGCGGGTTATTTAAATCTATGGAAGAGCTCGAATGGTTGCTGTTGTCTTTTTAGTAGAAACATCCTGATCTATTTTGCGAGGAATAAAATATTTTTGTTGGTAATGGTTCACCAATCCGCAAAAAAAAAGAAAAAACTTTTTGCATCGTCTTTATATATGGCCGTGAGTTTTACGAACCAGTATGTGGAATTGTGGACTAGTCTTCTTTAGCTTTCTTTTTGTTTTTTTTTTTTTTAAATTGAAAAATATTTTTATTTAAATTTTTATTGTATTTAAGTAAAATTTCTAAGTAATTTTACTTAAATACAATAAAATTTTAAATAAAAAATATTTTTCAATTTAAAAAACAAAACAAAAAGAAATTTTAGTTGTTCTCACGGGAGCTGAAACGTGTCAAAATAATAATTAACTAAATTATGACATGTGTCCCTCGATCGATAACATTTTGACACGTATAAAAAATATTATGTTATTTTTATTTTCTGTAATAGAAAAAAAAAACTAACGAAAAAATTAAATAATAAAATATATAACTGTTTTACTTTCTATTTTTTTAAATATGTTAAATTTTATTATCCGAATCTAATTTTCCAGATCTCACACTAGGGCTGAATTTTCGGATTTGATTCATGTCTATTGGATTAGAAGTCTATGATCCATTCGAGTATTTACAATTTTTGGTTTAGTTTGGTTACATTTAGGTTTGAGTCAGTTTTTGGTACTTAATATATCAGAAAAAATAAATAAAAATTGGTTAAATTTGAATAAAGTTTGACTAAATTTTCATAAATATAACTAATAATTTTCAAATATTTTGGTTACTTTAGATATTTTGGTTATTTCAGTCTAAAAGTAATCGATATTTTGAGTTTATAATTATAGGGTAATTGAATTATATAAAATTTATATATTATTAATGTTTTTGGATATATAGTTGTATTTTGAGTATTTCAGGTATCCAATTGGTTTTCGGTTCACTTCTTCGGATATAGGAGTTTATGATACATTCAGCTTTTTTGTTGGTTTGAATTTAGGGTTAGTACTCCTTTTGGGTCGGATTCGGTTCTTCAACCCCTAGTCTTTTTTCAAAACATATCTCACACGATGATCGGAAAAAAAACATGTAGCAAAATAGAACCAAGAGTTACTTGATTTGGTATAAATTTTTAATATGTTAATAATAAAATAATAATGTTAAATTAATTTATTTATGTAAAAAATAAACTATTGTAATATATGTTTTTTACTTTTTTTCTCAAAAGTAATTTAAGACATTTTATTAATAATAAATATTTAATTAATTAATTTTACTTAAATTTAATTAATTATTTAATTTAAAAAAACTAGTGGGGACGGATCTAATCTAAATATATAATAAACTGTTTCCATGACTGAGATTTTTAGAATAACTTGGCTCGTGATAGAGGTAAGAAGGGCCCACACCTATTATGAAACTAATCAATCAAATGCCGTATGAAATAAGATGGTGGTACAATGCAAATACTTTAGATCAGATAAAATATAACATTTTATACTCTGAAGATAGAAAAGATAGATGTCAAAAAAATAAAAAATTAAAAATAACGGTATAAGGCAAAATAGTGGTGCAAATACTGACTTCAGATAAAAAAAAAATATGACATTTTATTCACCTAGATTTTTCTTGAAGATGTGTGTATAGAAATGATATATCTCGGTGAAAACTTTTCTCGATCAACAAGCGAAACGGTTAATGTCCTAACATCTGATATTTTTCTTTGTCACTGTTCTGCTTACGTCAAAGTCGTGGCGTCATATATTCTTCATGACTTTTCACTTATAAGCAAGAGGGAGACAGATACACAAGCACGAAATTCTACGAGACTATTCTTGATGGCTTTTCAAGAGGGATACATTGAATCAATTATTTGGTATGATTTTAATTTTTATTCAAATCTTCTTTTATTGGATTAGTGATTCTCTAAAAAACACTAAAATGCTATTTTATTAGATTGATCATTTACACAAATGTTCTGAAAATTTCTCTTATTGGAAAATAAATATTTCATATAATTTGAATATCAAAAATCATTTGGAATGATTTGAGAGACAAGCTATAATTATAAAAAACTGGATCAAATACCACCTCATATGATGGTATTTCAATACACAAAAAAAAAAAAAAACAGAAAAAAAAATTGCACCAGAACATAACTACTTTACAACATCTCATCTTCTTCTCCTTGTCAAAACCCTAATCACAATCTCCATCTATATCTCTTCTTCTTCTTCAATATTGTATAACTCTATTCTCTGTGTTTCTCTACAGTATTGAAGAAAATGAATTTAAACGCATCTTATAATTAAAACGTCCCTAGAAATATTAAACAAATATCAAATACATGTTGAAAAAAATTGTTTTATTCGGTGGAAGTGGAAAAAAAGCAATACTGAAAAAGTCGCCATTTCTGTGATTAGTTAAAAAGAAAAAAATATATGAATTTTTATTTTTTAAAAATTCCTTTTATTTTTAAATTTTTAACCTCTCAAATGTCTCGAAATTTCTATTAATCACATGTAAGATTAGTAACAGACAGTCTAAAAAATTGGCTTAAATCATTTAAAATTTTTAAAATATCTTCAAATCTTCTTAAAATTTAATTTAATCAAAATCACCGATCAAATATTTTGTTTTATGATTGACTCTGTATATAAAATTTTAATTTTGGTAACATTTACAAAATGTGCTATATGATTATTTTGTAAATTAATTTTCTTTAGGATTCCATTTGTGTTTTTTTGTTTTTTGAAAAAAACTATAAGATATTCAAGATTTTGTTTTTCAACCAAACATTAGATAATTAGAAACTCAGTCTCCAGAATTTGTTGTCCAAACTGGAGAAAAAAATGTTTACATACATAGAATAAGAAAATAAAACTCTAGATATATGTATTAAGTAGTCCGTCTGTTTATTATGCGATCTTTGAATACAAGAGATTGTAAAACCAGGAAAAGAATCTCGAAGATGAGGCAAATCATCAAGCTGGTTGGAGAAAGCTGGCAACTCCTATGGAGATATTGAAGATTTAAAATATAAGATTTTAGAATTATAACAAAAGAAACAACTGAATGGTATGAAACAAATATAAAAAATTCCTTTAATAAATTTCATTTGAGTTATACTTACATATATATAAGTATCATGAAAAATGTTTTAACAATAGGAAAGCTACGTACCAAAATCAAAAATTACAGTAAAACCTCTATAAATTAATAATGTTGGGACTTTGATATTTTATTAATTTATAGAAATATCTTTTGATCCATAATATTTAAAAATGTAAACAAAAAATTTTCTTTAAAATTCGCATTCTTCAAAAAAAAATTATTTGAATTTCTTTTATGCTTTATTATTTACATATTTCACATTATGTGAATATTCTTTATTTTTTTGTTCACGAGATTTACTTTGATTTATAATGTTCTTCTATTACTTTTGACTAAACATTATTCTTTGTTACACATTTTTTCATACAAACCCTAGCAATAGCTTCTCATCTAAAAGGTGTTACAAAATCAACTATAACAGATCAAATACGAAAAGAGTTATGTGAGTACAAAAGGGATAATACTAAGTGCAGTCAAAAAGATTTACAACTATGGTTTGAAGCGAAGTTCCAATTAAAAATTAGTCAAGGTACAATCTCAAACACATTCCAACGATCAGCTGAGTATCTTTCCGCCAACCTGGAAACTGGAAAAGATATCAAGCGGCACAAACCAGCAAAATTTTCAAAGATGGAGAAAGTTGTTTCTGAGTGGTTTCTCCAATACCAAGATCGTGTGAATATGACTGGAGAACTAATTTTGGAGAAGGCAAAAGAAACAATGAAACTTGTATACTCCCAACACGATTATGAGCACCTGTTTTCTCAAGGCTGGCTTGAAAAGTTCAAGCTACGACATGGTATCAAGTCATTTCGTCGTTTTGGAGAGAGTAGTTCGGTTGATGTGCAAGACATGGAAAAGAAACTGGAAGTTATGAGAGAAAAGATAGATAAGTTACTTATGAAAGATGTTTTTAATATGGATGAAACTGGTTTGTTTTACAGGTTACAAGTTGATAATTCTCTTGCTATGAAACAACTTGAAAGAAAAAAACAAGACAAAGAAAGACTAACAGTTGTTATTTGCTGCAATGAGGATGGGTGTGAAAAAATTCCTTTATGGATTATTGGAAAATATGCAAAGCCACGTTGCTTCAAGAATATCAACATGGACAGTTTGAATTGTCACTATCGTGCCAGCAAAAGAGTTTGGATTACAAATGTTATCTTTGAAGAATACATACGCTGGTTTGATAAGAGGAGCATGGTAGAAGAGTTTTGTTTGTGGTAGATAATTGTCTAGCACATCCAAAAAATATTGATGGATTGAATAATGTTGAGTTGTTCTTCTTGCCACCGAACATGACATCAAAAATTCAACCTTGTGATGCTAGAATAATAAGAGTTTTAAGATGCATTATCGTAGGAGATTTTATCGTGAGGTTTTAGAAGGCTACGAGTTGGGACAATCTGATCTAGGCAAGATAAAGTTTTTGAATGCTATCAATTTTGCAGTTTCTGCTTGGACAGTTAATGTTCATCAAGTGACAATAGCAAATTATTTTTGACACTGCAAAATTCGATCAGATAATGGTGCCTTAAGGAATTTAGAAGAGGATTCAACTTATGAAAACAACATTCATGAACTTGAAGTTGTGATCAATAATCTTGGTTATCGGAATAAAATGGATGTTAATAGCCTACTTGACTATACGGGTGAAAATAATTCATGCTCAGAATTTCAGAGTTTAGAAGAAATTGTGGCTTCTGTCCTTAATGCTGATGAAGAAGTTGAAGACGATAATATGACATCTTTGGAACCAGTTACATGTACAGAAGAAATTATCGCGTGTAGAACTCTTCACAACTTTTGGATGTAGATCGAGAAAACAACACCAGAAATGTTTGATGCAATAAGAAAAATTAGAGATGAGCTCCAACGAGATTCAAACTTCAAGAAAAGACAAACAACACTGGAATCATATTTTACTAAATTGACTTAGTTATATATGTCTATAATTATATATATATATATAAGATTTATAATTATTAATTTATATTATTGGGACCATATTTTTACATGGAAATTTCTAAAAAATTATTATCTTATTAATTTATCGAGTATTAATTTAAAGAGGTTCTACTAGGAACATTCAGAAAATATTCAGATGGAATAGTTTTATGTTTTATTATAACCATGTATTTACCAAAACGTTGTTGACTTATTTGTCCTCACAAAATGCGAGATAGTTTCCAAATCTCTATATAAACCATGTTTACGAACTCCAAAATCACAACACACAACAGAGTTTGGAAATATCCATTATTTACAAAATGAATGGCATTAGCTATTCTCGATTTCTAATCGTTTTGGCAACCCTTGTAGGAGCTTTTGTTCTTCCCACAAAGGCTCAAGACAGCCAACAAGACTATCTAAGGGTTCACAACCAGGCACGAGCAGCGGTAGGCGTAGGTCCCCTTCAATGGGACGAGAGTGTTGCAGGCTACGCTCGGAGCTACGCAGACCAAAGAAGAGGTGACTGCAGACTCATCCACTCCGGTGGGCGTTACGGTGAGAACTTGGCCTGGGGTAGCGGCGACTTGTCTGGTGTCTCCGCCGTGAACATGTGGGTTAATGAGAAGGCTGGCTACAACTACAATTCGAACACGTGTAATGGAGTTTGCGGTCATTACACTCAGGTTGTTTGGAGAAACTCAGTGAGACTCGGATGTGCCAAAGTGAGGTGTAACAGTGGTGGAACTATCATCGTTTGCAGCTATGATCCTCCTGGGAATTATGTTAACCAGAAGCCTTATTAATAAGTGATTATGCATATATGTGCCCATATATCACGTACATATGGACGTGAATATATATTTCAATAAGGGCACATATGCAGGATCGGATGTGTATCAATATTTATTAAGTAATACAAATAAGATCATGGTTGGTACTGTTTTATCAAACAAAAAATGATCAGGGTTGCCTGGTTGGTAATCTTAGTTGCCGGAAGAGAAATTACAAAACAAGTTTTACTATATGTAGAGGAGCAAGTCAAAGAATCTAATCAAGAGGGTTTAAAGAAAGAAAAAAAATTATCAAAAACAAGAGAAAATATAGATAAGACTATAAGAGCTTGATCTTAGATAAAGCATAATTTATCCAACAATTTTGAGAAAGAGTGCACCATAGTCCATTTTAAAACCAAAAATCAGTGATCAAATATACATAACAACTTGATCTTTCTTTTGCACTAGCTACGAATGTGATTGGTATAGCGGATATTATAACTTTCATTTTTAAATCCTGTAACACAAAAAATAGCCAGTATTATAAGTTATAACTAAAATTTTATGAAGAAATCGTAAGTTAATTAATTGTAGAAGTTGTAAGTTATAAATATTAGGAATAATATCCCACATATCAGAAGTACATAGACTAATTGTTTTTCCATAATAATACATAATGTTTTAAATTGTATACATTGAACACCACGAGTTGACACAAAGCAAAATTTATTTATTTTCAATACTCGAAAAAACCCTATAAAAATCTAAAATAATTCTTAAAATAAAAATTAAATTTAGAAATTCTGAATTCATAAATAAAACTTCTAAAACAGATAAAATCCCCATACATTTTAAATTTTAAAAATTAAAAGATAATTTTTTAAAATTCATAAATTTCGGTAATAAATTTATCATTATTTTTTAAAATAGTATCCTTAAATTGTATGCAAATAATAACATAAATTCTGTTTATTTTTGCTGTGTAAATTTCTACTGTAGATAGTATAATACACACACACATATATATATATATTATATATATATATATATATAAGAGAGTTGATATATGTTATATACCTTATATGTAGTAATAAAATGTTTAAAGTATTTTAGTATTTAATTAACTAACATGTCCGCACAAGGTATAATATAGGAAAATATTATATATCTCTAACATAAATGTTAAATTTTAGAATTACGAAAAATTTTAAAAAATTTAAAGAGATGTTTTTATGAATTTGAAAATTTAGTACTTTTTACAAGTTTTTTAAGATTTGAAAAGAATTTTAGGATTTGTTTGTTTCGAGTTTTTAATAAATATTTTTGAAAATAAATGAATTTTACTTTTTGTTGACTCATGGTTGTTAAATGTATAAAATTTTAAACATTTGTGTATTATAACAGAAAAAAATTAATTCATTTATTTTCTTAATTATCCAAAAAAGTTGTGTATTTTAATGGAAATTTATAAATAGTTGGTTTATTTTTATATAATGTTTTCTAACAAATTCACAGTAATTGTATTATAGTGTTATGCGAATGGTAAAGTTGTGACTAGTTAGAAATAAAATTTCAAAAAGACATTGTGGTATTAAACTAAATAAGTTAAAATTTTTAAAATTATGGGAGTTCTGAGTCTTTGAGTCATAAGCTTTTAATTCATACCTATTTAAAGAATGCATCTTTGTCCTAAAGGGATATTGAACCTGCAATACAAAAAAACCAACCTCTGCTACCACTAAGCCGCCACCACCCCTTTGGTATTATGATTTAAACTTTATTCCATTGTATTTCACTATATACTATTTATGTTCTCCTCTCTACAAAAAAGAAATCGAGAGAGGACAACTCTTGCCAACCATCACATCTGTATCAGTAAACCTTTTAGTAAGTCAACTTTTCTCTCATAATCATTTCATGCATATACATACGATTATGTGAGTATAGGTTCATCGAATTTAGTTGTGTTATTGAAACCCTTATATGATAGAGGGAACTACAATCCAAGAGACAGTGGATAAATAAGGAGCTTTTTTTATTATCTAAAAATAAAAATTTAAAACTGTTGAACCATATTTAGGTTTAAATAAGGTTTAAAATTGTTGTCTTTTTCAATTGTTTGAATTTGACGCCAAAAAACAATATTTCCAGGGTAACTTAAGT
>CM051363.1:21191367-21220015 GCA_028015245.1 Cardamine occulta
CTATGGGATAAGCTTAATGATTGTTTCTTACTTTGATTTGCTTCTACACCTTTCTTGAACATCTCAATGCAGTTGTAAGAGATTCAGTGCCTTGGACTACACTTTAACACTTCGATTCACTCTTTTTTGCATCCTGAAGGTTCATAACTCCGTTCATAGGTGAATAAGCTTGAAAATGGCCAAATCCTTGTCAATGAAACCATTGATTCTTCATATTCACATGAATAGATGTTGTTTAAGCCTCCATATGTGTCTTCTTGCTACAACGCCCCTTATTCACCATTAGAAACTCCTATGAGATTCTTAGAACTAACAGAACTATGGGATAAGCTTAATGATTGTTTCTTACTTTGATTTGCTTCTACACCTTTCTTGAACATCTCAATGCAGTTGTAAGAGATTCAGTGCCTTGGACTACACTTTAACACTTCGATTCACTCTTTTTTGCATCCTGAAGGTTCATAACTCCGTTCATAGGTGAATAAGCTTGAAAATGGCCAAATCCTTGTCAATGAAACCATTGATTCTTCATATTCACATGAATAGATGTTGTTTAAGCCTCCATATGTGTCTTCTTGCTACAACGCCCCTAATTCACCATTAGAAACTCCTATGAGATTCTTAGAACTAACAGAACTATGGGATAAGCTATAATGATTGTTTCTTACTTTGATTTGCTTCTACACCTTTCTTGAACATCTCAATGCAGTTGTAAGAGATTCATTGCCTTGGACTACACTTCAACACTTCGATTCACTCTTATTTGCATCCTGAAGGTTTATAACTCCGTTTATAGGTGAATCAGCTTGAAAATAGCCAAATCTTTATCAATGAAACCATTGATTCTTCATATTCACATTAATAGGTGTTGTTTAAGCCTCCATATGTGTCTTCTTGCTACAACGTCCCTAATTCACCATTAGAAACTCCTATGAGATTCTTAGAACTAACAGAACTATGGGATAAGCTATAATGATTGTTTCTTACTTTGATTTGCTTCTACACCTTTCTTGAACATCTCAATGCAGTTGTAAGAGATTCATTGCCTTGGACTACACTTCAACACCTCGATTCACTCTTTTTTGCATCCTAAAAGTTCATAACTCCGTTCATAGGTGAATAAGCTTGAAAATGGCCAAATCCTTGTCAATGAAACCATTGATTCAGCATATTCACATGAATAGATGTTGTTTAAGCCTCCATATGTGTCTTCTTGCTACGACGCCCCTTATTCACCATTAGAAACTCCTATGAGATTCTTAGAACTAACAGAACTATGGGATAAGCTATAATGCTTGTTTCTTACTTTGATTGGCTTACACACCTTTCTTGAACATCTCAGAAAGGGTTGTAAGAGATTCACCGTCTTTGACTACACTTCAAAACATCGATTCACTCTTATTTGCATCCTGAAGGTTTATAACTCCGTTTATAGGTGAATCAGCTTGAAAATAGCCAAATCTTTATCAATGAAACCATTGATTCTTCATATTCACATTAATAGGTGTTGTTTAAGCCTCCATATGTGTCTTCTTGCTACAACGCCCCTTATTCACCATTAGAAACTCCTATGAGATTCTTAGAACCAATGAGAACTATGGGATAAGCTTATAATGCTTGTTTTCTTACATTGATTTGCTTTTATACCTTTCTTGAACATCTCCATAGAGTTGTAAGAGATTCATTGCCTTGGACTACACTTCAACACTTCGATTCACTCTTATTTGCATCCTGAAGGTTCATAACTCCGTTTATAGCTTATTAAGCTTAAAAATGGCCAAATCCTTGTCAATGAAACCATTGATTCTTCATATTCACATGAATAGATGTTGTTTAAGCCTCCATATGTGTCTTCTTGCTACAACCCCCCTTATTCACCATTAGAAACTCCTATGAGATTCATAGAACTAACAGAACTATGGGATAAGCTTAATGATTGTTTCTTACTTTGATTTGCTTCTACACCTTTCTTGAACATCTCAATGCAGTTGTAAGAGATTCAGTGCCTTGGACTACACTTTAACACTTCGATTCACTCTTTTTTTGCATCCTGAAGGTTCATAACTCCGTTCATAGGTGAATAAGCTTGAAAATGGCCAAATCCTTGTCAATGAAACCATTGATTCTTCATATTCACATGAATAGATGTTGTTTAAGCCTCCATATGTGTCTTCTTTCTAGCGCCCCCTAATTCACCATTAGAAACTCCTATGAGATTCTTAGAACTAACAGAACTATGGGACGAGCGATAATGGTTGTTTCTTACTTTGATGTGCTTCTACGCCTCCGTTGCACTTCTCAATGCAGTTGTAAGAGATTCATTGCCTTGGACTACTTTGACAACACTTCGATTCACTCTTATTTGCATCCTGAAGGTTTATAACTCCGTTTATAGGTGAATCAGCTTGAAAATAGCCAAATCTTTATCAATGAAACCATTGATTCTTCATATTCACATTAATAGGTGTTGTTTAAGCCTCCATATGTGTCTTTTTGTTACAACGTCCCTAATTCACCATTAGAAACTCCTATGAGATTCTTAGAACTAACAAAACTATGGGATAAGCTATAATGATTGTTTCTTACTTTGATTTGCTTCTACACCTTTCTTGAACATCTCAATGCAGTTGTAAGAGATTCATTGCCTTGGACTACACTTCAACACCTCGATTCACTCTTTTTTGCATCCTAAAAGTTCATAACTCCGTTCATAGGTGAATAAGCTTGAAAATGGCCAAATCCTTGTCAATGAAACCATTGATTCAGCATATTCACATGAATAGATGTTGTTTAAGCCTCCATATGTGTCTTCTTGCTACGACGCCCCTTATTCACCATTAGAAACTCCTATGAGATTCTTAGAACTAACAGAACTATGGGATAAGCTATAATGCTTGTTTCTTACATTGATTTGCTTCTACACCTTTCTTGAACATCTCAAAGCAGTTGTAAGAGATTCACCGTCTTTGACTACACTTCAAAACATCGATTCACTCTTATTTGCATCCTGAAGGTTTATAACTCCGTTTATAGGTGAATCAGCTTGAAAATAGCCAAATCTTTATCAATGAAACCATTGATTCTTCATATTCACATTAATAGGTGTTGTTTAAGCCTCCATATGTGTCTTCTTGCTACAACGCCCCTTATTCACCATTAGAAACTCCTATGAGATTCTTAGAACTAACAGAACTATGGGATAAGCTATAATGCTTGTTTCTTACATTGATTTGCTTCTACACCTTTCTTGAACATCTCAATGCAGTTGTAAGAGATTCATTGCCTTGGACTACACTTCAACACTTCGATTCACTCTTATTTGCATCCTGAAGGTTCATAACTCCGTTTATAGCTTATTAAGCTTAAAAATGGCCAAATCCTTGTCAATGAAACCATTGATTCTTCATATTCACATGAATAGATGTTGTTTAAGCCTCCATATGTGTCTTCTTGCTACAACCCCCCTTATTCACCATTAGAAACTCCTATGAGATTCATAGAACTAACAGAACTATGGGATAAGCTTAATGATTGTTTCTTACTTTGATTTGCTTCTACACCTTTCTTGAACATCTCAATGCAGTTGTAAGAGATTCAGTGCCTTGGACTACACTTTAACACTTCGATTCACTATGTTGTTATTTCTGAAGGTTCATAACTCCGTTCATAGGTGAATAAGCTTGAAAATGGCCAAATCCTTGTCAATGAAACCATTGATTCTTCATATTCACATGAATAGATGTTGTTTAAGCCTCCATATGTGTCTTCTTGCTACAACGCCCCTTATTCACCATTAGAAACTCCTATCAGATTCTTAGAACTAACAGAACTATGGGATAAGCTATAATGCTTGTTTCTTACATTGATTTGCTTCTACACCTTTCTTGAACATCTCAATGCAATTGTAAGAGATTCATTGCCTTGGACTACACTTCAACACTTCGATTCACTCTTTTTTGCATCCTGAAGGTTCATAACTCCGTTTATAGGTGAATAAGCTTTAACATGGCCAAATCCTTGTCAATGAAACCATTGATTCTTCATATTCACATGAATAGATGTTGTTTAAACCTCCATATGTGTCTTCTTGCTACAACCCCCCTAATTCACCATTAAAAACTCCTATGAGATTCTTAGAACTAACAGAACTATGGGATAAGCTATAATGATTGTTTCTTACTTTGATTTGCTTCTACACCTTTCTTGAACATCTCAATGCAGTTGTAAGAGATTCATTGCCTTGGACTACACTTCAACACTTCGATTCACTCTTTTTTGCATCCTGAAGGTTCATAACTCCGTTTATAGGTGAATAAGCTTAAAAATGGCCAAATCCTTGTCAATGAAACCATTGATTCTTCATATTCACATGAATAGATGTTGTTTAAACCTCCATATGTGTCTTCTTGCTACAACCCCCCTAATTCACCATTTAAAACTCCTATGAGATTCTTAGAACTAACAGAACTATGGGATAAGCTATAATGATTGTTTCTTACTTTGATTTGCTTCTACACCTTTCTTGAACATCTCAATGCAGTTGTAAGAGATTCATTGCCTTGGACTACACTTCAACACCTCGATTCACTCTTTTTTGCATCCTAAAGGTTCATAACTCCGTTCATAGGTGAATAAGCTTGAAAATGGCCAAATCCTTGTCAATGAAACCATTGATTCAGCATATTCACATGAATAGATGTTGTTTAAGCCTCCATATGTGTCTTCTTGCTACGACGCCCTTTATTCACCATTAGAAACTCCTATGAGATTCTTAGAACTAACAGAACTATGGGATAAGCTATAATGCTTGTATCTTACATTGATTTGCTTCTACACCTTTCTTGAACATCTCAATGCAGGTGTAAGAGATTCATTGCCTTGGACTACACTTCAACACTTCGATTCACTCTTCTTTGCATCCTGAAGGTTCATAACTCCGTTTATAGGTGAATAAGCTTAAAAATGGCCAAATCCTTGTCAATGAAACCATTGATTCTTCATATTCACATGAATAGATGTTGTTTAAACCTCCATATGTGTCTTCTTGCTACAACCCCCCTAATTCACCATTAAAAACTCCTATGAGATTCTTAGAACTAACAGAACTATGGGATAAGCTATAATGATTGTTTCTTACTTTGATTTGCTTCTACACCTTTCTTGAACATCTCAATGCAGTTGTAAGAGATTCATTGCCTTGGACTACACTTCAACACTTCGATTCACTCTTATTTGCATCCTGAAGGTTCATAACTTCGTTTATAGGTTAATAAGCTTGAAAATGTCCAAATCCTTGTCAATGAAACCATTCATTGTTTATATTCACATCAATAGGTGTTGTTTAAACCTCCATATGTGTCTTCTTACTACAACCCCCCTAATTCACCATTAAAAACTCCTATGAGATTCCTAGAGCTAACGGAACTATGGGATAAGCTATAATGCTTGTTTCTTACATTGATTTGCTTCTACACCTTTCTTGAACATCTCAAAGCAGTTGTAAGAGATTCACCGTCTTTGACTACACTTCAAAACATCGATTCACTCTTATTTGCATCCTGAAGGTTCATAACTCCGTTTATAGGTGAATCAGCTTGAAAATAGCCAAATCTTTGTCAATGAAACCATTGATTCTTCATATTCACATTAATAGGTGTTGTTTAAGCCTCCATATGTTTCTTCTTGCTACAACGCCCCTTATTCACCATTAGAAACTCCTATGAGATTCTTAGAACTAACAGAACTATGGGATAAGCTATAATGCTTGTTTCTTACATTGATTTGCTTCTACACCTTTCTTGAACATCTCAATGCAGTTGTAAGAGATTCATTGCCTTGGACTACACTTCAACACTGCGATTCACTCTTTTTTGCATCCTGAAGGTTCATAACTCCGTTTATAGGTGAATAAGCTTAAAAATGGCAAAATCCTTGTCAATGAAACCATTGATTCTTCATATTCACATGAATAGATGTTGTTTAAACCTCCATATGTGTCTTCTTGCTACAACCCCCCTAATTCACCATTAAAAACTCCTATGAGATTCTTAGAACTAACAAAACTATGGGATAAGCTATAATGATTGTTTCTTACTTTGATTTGCTTCTACACCTTTCTTGAACATCTCAATGCAGTTGTAAGAGATTCATTGCCTTGAACTACACTTCAACACTTCGATTCACTCTTTTTTGCATCCTGAAGGTTCATAACTCCGTTTATAGGTGAATAAGCTTAAAAATGGCCAAATCCTTGTCAATGATGTGAGAATAAATGCAGAAATAAACATAAGAGAATGAGAGAATTAAGGGAATAGATGCATAAAACAAGTAAAGGAGAATGGGAGATTATGCAAAATTAAACTAGAGAGAATAAGAGATTAAGCATAAATAAAGGAGAATAAGCATGAATAATTAGAGAGAAGCTAGAGAGATGAAAATCTGCAGCCCCTAAGGGCTTTTAGACCAAAGGAGGCGGAATTATCAACTAGGTTACAAGGGGAGGGGTTTCCTCCTTTTATAGTTGAAGGAGGAAGCCCTAAATAAAAAAACTGCAGCAATAATGAATCCGCACCTTACAACACGGGATGAATAGTAATCTCGTGTCTCAGGATGAATTGTACCCGAGATGAATAGTACCCGACCTTCTTCATAGAATGCCTTTTCTCAATAGATTCACGGGATGAATAGTAATCTCGGATCTCGGGATGAATAGTACCCGAGTTGAATAGTACCCGACCTTTTCACAAAATGCCTTTTCTCAATACTCCCCCTCAAGCTTAGCCGTCGGTGAACAAAGACTAAGCTTGGACCTACATAGGCGTTACCTCGGTAAAAACCTCATCATAGAAAAAACCACTTGGGAAAAAATCTATGATGAGGAAAAGAAACCTCGCGTCTATGAGTAGGGGATATGATCAAGGATGAGAGTGTAGCGTGAAGACTTTAAGTACCTCGATCTTCAAAGATAGCTTTGAGCCATGTCGACTTTCCTATGCTTCTTCTTGTCCGGTCTCTAGCTTCCGCTTCTTGTCCAGTCTCTTGCTTTAGCTTGCTTTTCACTTCCTCTTCAAGGATATAGTTTTGACGGTATGGATGTTTTCATGTGCCTCATCTAGCTGGTCTCATGACTTGGCATTGTTTCTTTCCTCCATTTGTTTAGCTTGGCTACTCATATGCGTTTCCCGGTCTCCTCTTTTAAGGTAGCCTTCGTTTCTCCTCTGGTACTATGCCTCGGAGTGCTTGGTTCTTTGCTGACTTGCTTCGATCAGAACCTTCCCAAAACGCATCATGCCTTGCCATCTTGACCACACTTTATAAACACATGCCTTTATCAACACACTCGCCTTTCCTCTATAGTGCTCATATACTCCCCCTCAGGCTTGATCATGCATCAATGTACCCATCTGATCAAGCTTGTAACACGGAGAGGGAAGATAACCACACTTGTAGCCTTGTTCATAACCCAATAACCAATGGTTTTGAGGACTACGTCTTAGAGTGAATCAAGGCTAGTGAGGGAATGCTTCCCCTTTCCTCTCCCTGACTTGTGCTGCAAGGAATGAATTCACCGATTCCTATCCTTCCCACATATTTCTCAACTTCACGCTTTGGTTTTTCCAAGCTCAGTGTATAGCTCTTCTCATCAACCGTTCTTGGGTGACACTTCTCCTCCTCCATTTGTTGACTATACATGCTCCCAAAACTTCTTGACTCCATTTCTCATTATGTGTCCCCTTCTTCTAAATTAACACTCCTCTCACCAAGAATAGTCCCAGCCTTCCTTGTTTAAACCTTTCATAGAAGATTTAAATTCATAAGTAGTTACCAGGGGATTAAGAAGGTTAAAGCAAAAAATGGTTTACAAATATAAGAAATGGGATCAATAATTCACAAGAGTCTAAATATTCAATCAAAATACGAGTTTAGAGATTAGAGTACTCCCTTTTCATTGATGAGTTACCACCACTCAATCAATATATTGCTTGGAGATCACGGATGCCACACTTAGATCACCAAGCACAATCTTTGCTAGTTTTAATGATGTAGACCAAGGGGTTTTAGCAATTCCTCCATTGTACACTTAAGTCGTTGGATGAATTTGCTACATGCCTCTTGGCTTTCAATTATAATTAACCGATCCTTATCTTCCATAGGTCTTTTCCACACCTTGTTGATGCTATTTCCTGCTAAGATCAACAATGGTTAGTGGCTCTAGCATTTCTCTCTTCATGGCTCTTCACCACAAAGGAATCTAAAGGATTTAGCTTTTGTCTTTGGTGAGTACCCTTATCAAAAGATAGGAACCCCCAAAACAAAACTTTATCCAGAAAAAAAACAAGTGAACCAAAGTCATTATGTGTTCCACATTCATAAGAAGGAAATCAGACTAAGGTTCATCTTTTGAAAAACAATCATGGCCTTAAGTGCTTTCTAGAAGCGGACCATGATTTTGGCTCGGGTGATGTATGGCCTTAGGTGTATTTCAATTCTCAAGGAATTTCATACGGACCTAACTCACCTTAAGGAGCAAAATCAAGAACCAGGGACTTCAATGCTTAGAAGTGGTCCTTTGGCTTTAAATTCAAGGAACAGAAATTAAAAATAATTTAAATATTGAAGGAACCAAGGACTTAAAATATTTTGAAAGTAGTCCATGGTCTGATTTTGATCAAAAGAACTTGGATTCAGCAAGGTTCTACAGCCTTGAGTATCCTTAAGGTTTCCTCTCCTTATTTAAAAAGATTCAGGTTCCTCTAGGACTCTAGCTACAGATTCATCAAGGTTCTCATTCTTTTGATTTAAAAGGGAAATTTGGATGCAACATGCTCATGTATACTCAGAAGAGCTAAGTGAGACATGGTTCTCTTTCCTTAAAGCCGGATTCATCATAGCATCACATGCTTCAATCCATAAGGGTTAAGCAAATTTTACTATGGTTCTCAGCAAAAGAGGAATTCGGATTCAACAAGGCCATTTCTACCCACAAGGACATAATGAACCAGGGTTCTCTTTCCTTTAGCTAGAATCAACTCGGCTTTTGAAGAGAAGATGATTTAATTTCAGTTTATGCTTGTTTCCACAAGGAATAAGCTTTTACTATAAATCTCTTTCTCAAGGAAGCTTGGATTCAGCAAGGTCATTTACACTCATAAGAGCTGAATGAACCCAGGTTCTCCTCCCTTTAATTGGAAGCTTGGATTCAGCAAGGTCATTTACGCTCATAAGAGCAAAATGAACCCAGGTTCACCTTCCTTTAACCGATTTTCAACACAGCTTTAAGACACTAAACGGATGACTTAGAGATTTCAGATGGGGTTTAAAGAGAGTAGATTAAGTGCCCAGCAAAACCATGAATCCATGGATTAAGCGCTTGTAGCATACTTATCTCTTTCTCTCTTTTGTGGTTTATTATCCACAGCCACCAAACTCATCTCTTCATTGTCAAAAGCAGAATAAAATGAACATATATATCACGACACTAGGTGCATTAGATCTATAGAAATTAAGCACCATTCAGCGTGGTTCCCATGTTTTGAATCACCCAAATCGCAAATCTGAATCAAAAATTACAATGGATTTCACTTTTCTATTCCAATAGAACTAAAAATTCATCCAAGGTTTTAAAGATAAAAAAAAAACGATGTTGAGTCTTATTCAAAACTAAACAATGACTTAGAGAAGACAAATGAGGCTTAGAGATGATGAGAAAAGAATCTGAGCCCAGCAAACCATGGATCCAAAGATACCAACAGCTAGGAGCTTTCAGCTAACAGATTTCTTTTCTTCTCTTGTGGTTCTTCACCACACCTCACTTCCTTCTCCTCATTGTCATAAAGGATCTATAAACATGGCTTGGAGAAAAGGCTGGGGCTTAAGAATGAAGAAAAAACGTTGAGCTAAGCCAAAACCATCGAAAGGGAGAGCGGTTTTAAGCACCAAACAATTCTTTCAAGCCTCCATCCTTTCTCTTCATCACCATCTGCTCTCGATACCATGTGAGAATAAATGCAGAAATAAACATAAGAGAATAAGAGAATTAAGAGAATAGATGCATAAAACAAGTAAAGGAGAATGGGAGATTATGCAAAATTAAACTAGAGAGAATAAGAGATTAAGCATAAATAAAGGAGAATAAGCATGAATAATTAGAGAGAAGCTAGAGAGATGAAAATCTGCAGCCGCTAAGGGCTTTTAGACCAAAGGAGGCGGAATTATCAACTAGGTTACAAGGGGAGGGGTTTCCTCCTTTTATAGTTGAAGGAGGAAGCCCTAAATAAAAAAACTGCAGCAATAATGAATCCGCAGCTTACAGCACGGGATGAATAGTAATCTCGTGTCTCAGGATGAATAGTACCCGAGATGAATAGTACCCGACCTTCTTCATAGAATGCCTTTTCTCAATAGATTCACGGGATGAATAGTAATCTCGAGTCTCGGGATGAATAGTACCCGAGATGAATAGTACCCGACCTTTTCACAAAATGCCTTTTCTCAATAAATGAAACCATTGATTCTTCATATTCACATGAATAGATGTTGTTTAAACCTCCATATGTGTCTTCTTGCTACAACCCCCCTAATTCACCATTAAAAACTCCTATGAGATTTTTAGAACTAACAGAACTATGGGATAAGCTATAATGCTTGTTTCTTACATTGATTTGCTTCTACACCTTTCTTCAACATCTCAATGCAGTTGTAAGAGATTCATTGCCTTGGACTACACTTCAACACTTCGATTCACTATTATTTGCATCCTAAAGGTTCATAACTCCGTTTATAGGTTATTAAGCTTAAAAATGGCCAAATCCTTGTCAATGAAACCATTGATTCTTCATATTCACATGAATAGATGTTGGTTAAGCCTCCATATGTGTCTTCTTGCTACAACGCCCCTTATTCACCATTAGAAACTCCTATGAGATTCTTAGAACTAACAGAACTATGGGATAAGCTATAATGCTTGTTTCTTACATTGATTTGCTTCTACACCTTTATTGAACATCTCAATGCAGTTGTAAGAGATTCATTGCCTTGGACTACACTTCAACACTTCGATTCACTCTTCTTTGCATCCTGAAGGTTCATAACTCCGTTTATAGGTGAATAAGCTTTAAAATGGCCAAATCCTTGTCAATGAAACAATTGATTCTTCATATTCACATGAATAGATGTTGTTTAAACCTCCATATGTGTCTTCTTGCTACAACCCCCCTAATTCACCATTAAAAACTCCTATGAGATTCTTAGAACTAACAGAACTATGGGATAAGCTATAATGATTGTTTCTTACTTTGATTTGCTTCTACACCTTTCTTGAACATCTCAATGCAGTTGTAAGAGATTCATTGCCTTGGACTACACTTCAACACTTCGATTCACTCTTATTTGCATCCTGAAGGTTCATAACTTCGTTTATAGGTTAATAAGCTTGAAAATGTCCAAATCCTTGTCAATGAAACCATTCATTGTTTATATTCACATCAATAGGTGTTGTTTAAACCTCCATATGTGTCTTCTTACTACAACCCCCCTAATTCACCATTAAAAACTCCTATGAGATTCCTAGAGCTAACGGAACTATGGGATAAGCTATAATGCTTGTTTCTTACATTGATTTGCTTCTACACCTTTCTTGAACATCTCAAAGCAGTTGTAAGAGATTCACCGTCTTTGACTACACTTCAAAACATCGATTCACTCTTATTTGCATCCTGAAGGTTCATAACTCCGTTTATAGGTGAATCAGCTTGAAAATAGCCAAATCTTTGTCAATTAAACCATTGATTGTTTATATTCACATGAATAGATGTTGTTTAAGCCTCCATATGTGTCTTCTTGCTACAACGCCCCTTATTCACCATTAGAAACTCCTATGAGATTCTTAGAACTAACAGAACTATGGGATAAGCTATAATGATTGTTTCTTACTTTGATTTGCTTCTACACCTTTCTTGAACATCTCAATGCAGTTGTAAGAGATTCATTGCCTTGGACTACACTTCAACACTTCGATTCACTCTTATTTGCATCCTGAAGGTTCATAACTTCGTTTATAGGTTATTAAGCTTGAAAATGTCCAAATCCTTGTCAATGAAACCATTGATTTTTCATATTCACATGAATAGATGTTGTTTAAGCCTCCATATGTGTCTTCTTGCTACAACGCCCCTTATTCACCATTAGAAACTCCTATGAGATTCATAGAACTAACAGAACTATGGGATAAGCTATAATGATTGTTTCTTACTTTGATTTGCTTCTACACCTTTCTTGAACATCTCAATGCAGTTGTAAGAGATTCATTGCCTTGGACTACACTTCAAAACTTCGATTCACTCTTTTTTGCATCCTGAAGGTTCATAACTCCGTTCATAGGTGAATAAGCTTGAAAATGGCCAAATCCTTGTCAATGAAACCATTGATTCTTCATATTCACATGAATAGATGTTGTTTAAGCCTCCATATGTGTCTTCTTGCTTTCAGGCCCTTATTCACCATTAGAAACTCCTATGAGATTCATAGAACTAACAGAACTATGGGATAAGCTATAATGCTTGTTTCTTACATTGATTTGCTTCTACACCTTTCTTGAACATCTCAATGCAGTTGTAAGAGATTCATTGCCTTGGACTACACTTCAACACTTCGATTCACTCTTTTTTGCATCTTGAAGGGTCATAATATTAATCAAGCAACAAATACCCAACAAGGAATAAAAGAAGAGAGGCCCAAGAAGAAAGCCAGGAGCGCCTAAATTGTTTTTGAATCCAACAGCTCTATTTTGAACTCCAACGGCTCTATTACTATTCCCAACGGATATGTTAGACTCTGAACTACAAGATACACCTAGTTATTTTTGCGTTTAAGAGTTCTATAAATATGTAATCCATTGTAACACTTTACTACTACTGAGATAATAAAATCTCATAAGAGATAATAAAATCTCTCTATTCTCAATCTTATTATTATTCATTCAGCTACCCTCATTCTTGTTTCTAGCAAACTTAAACTCTGAATTCTAACACATAACTCCGTTTATAGGTGAATAAGCTTAAAAATGGCCAAATCCTTGTCAATGAAACCATTGATTCTTCATATTCACATGAATAGATGTTGTTTAAGCCTCCATATGTGTCTTCTTGCTACAACGCCCCTTATTCACCATTAGAAACTCCTATGAGATTCTTAGAACAAACAGAACCATGGGATAAGCTATAATGATTGTTTCTTACTTTGATTTGCTTCTACACCTTTCTTGAACTTCTCAATGCAGTTGTAAGAGATTCATTGCCTTGGACTACACTTCAACACTTCGATTCACTCTTATTTGCATCCTGAAGGTTCATAACTCCGTTTATAGGTTATTAAGCTTGAAAATGTCCAAATCCTTATCAATGAAACCATTGATTGTTGATATTCACATCAATAGGTGTTGTTTAAACCTCCATATGTGTCTTCTTGCTACAACCCCCCTAATTCACCATTAAAAACTCCTATGAGATTCTTAGAACTAACAGAACTATGTGATAAGCTATAATGATTGTTTCTTACTTTGATTTGCTTCTACACCTTTCTTGAACATCTCAATGCAGTTGTAAGAGATTCATTGCCTTGGACTACACTTCAACACTTCGATTCACTCTTATTTGCATCCTGAAGGTTTATAACTCCGTTTATAGGTGAATCAGCTTGAAAATAGCCAAATCTTTGTCAATGAAACCATTGATTCTTCATATTCACATTAATAGGTGTTGTTTAAGCCTCCATATGTGTCTTCTTGCTACAACGCCCCTTATTCACCATTAGAAACTCCTATGAGATTCTTAGAACTAACAGAACTATGGGATAAGCTATAATTCTTGTTTCTTACATTGATTTGCTTCTACACCTTTCTTGAACATCTCAATGCAGTTGTAAGAGATTCATTGCCTTGGACTACACTTCAACACTTCGATTCACTCTTATTTGCATCCTGAAGGTTCATAACTCCGTTTATAGGTTATTAAGCTTAAAAATGGCCAAATCCTTGTCAATGAAACCATTGATTCTTCATATTCACATGAATAGATGTTGTTTAAGCCTCCATATGTGTCTTCTTGCTACAACGCCTCTTATTCACCATTAGAAACTCCTATGAGATTCTTAGAACTAACAGAACTATGGGATAAGCTATAATGCTTGTATCTTACATTGATTTGCTTCTACACCTTTCTTGAACATCTCAATGCAGTTGTAAGAGATTCATTGCCTTGGACTACACTTCAAAACATCGATTCACTCTTATTTGCATCCTGAAGGTTCATAACTCCGTTTATAGGTGAATCAGCTTGAAAATAGCCAAATCTTTGTCAATAAAACCATTGATTCTTCATATTCACATTAATAGGTGTTGGTTAAGCCTCCATATGTTTCTTCTTGCTACAACGCCCCTTATTCACCATTAGAAACTCCTATGAGATTCTTAGAACTAACAGAACTATGGGATAAGCTATAATGCTTGTTTCTTACATTGATTTGCTTCTACACCTTTCTTGAACATCTCAATGCAGTTGTAAGAGATTCATTGCCTTGGACTACACTTCAACACTTCGATTCACTCTTATTTGCATCCTGAAGGTTCATAACTCCGTTTATAGGTTATTAAGCTTAAAAATGGCCAAATCCTTGTCAATGAAACCATTGATTCTTCATATTCACATGAATAGATGTTGTTTAAGCCTCCATATGTGTCTTCTTGCTACAACCCCCCTTATTCACCATTAGAAACTCCTATGAGATTCATAGAACTAACAGAACTATGGGATAAGCTATAATGATTGTTTCTTACTTTGATTTGCTTCTACACCTTTCTTGAACATCTCAATGCAGTTGTAAGAGATTCAATGCCTTGGACTACACTTCAACACTTCGATTCACTCTTTTTTGCATCCTGAAGGTTCATAACTCCGTTCATAGGTGAATAAGCTTGAAAATGGCCAAATCCTTGTCAATGAAACCATTGATTCTTCATATTCACATGAATAGATGTTGTTTAAGCCTCCATATGTGTCTTTTTGTTACAACGCCCCTTATTCACCATGAAAAACTCCTATGAGATTCTTAGAACAAACAGAACAATGGGATAAGCTATAATGCTTATTTCTTTTTTTGATTTGCTTATACACCTTTCTTGAACATCTCAAAGTAGTTATAAGAGATTCACCGCCTTTGACTACTCTTCATCACTTCGATTCACTCTTATTTGCACCCTGAAGGTTCATAACTCCGTTTATAGGTGAATTAGCTTGAAAATATCCAAATCCTTGTCAATGAAAACATTGATTGTTTATATTCAAATCAATAGGTGTTGTTTAAACCTCCATATGTGTCTTGTTGCTACACCCCCCTAATTCACCATTAAAAACTCCTATGAGATTCCTAGAACTAACAGAACTATGGGATAAGCTATAATGCTTGTTTCTTACTTTGATTTGCTTCTACACCTTTCTTGAACATCTCAATGCAGTTGTAAGAGATTCATTGCCTTGGACTACACTTCAACACTTTGATTCACTCTTATTTGCATCCTGAAGGTTCATAACTCCGTTTATAGGTTATTAAGCTTGAAAATGTCTAAATCCTTGTCAATGAAACCATTGATTGTTTATATTCACATCAATAGGTGTTGTTTAAACCTCCATATGTGTCTTCTTGCTACAACCCCCCTAATTCACCATTAAAAACTCCTATGAGATTCCTAGAACTAACAGAACTATGGGATAAGCTATAATGCTTGTTTCTTACTTTGATTTGCTTCTATACCTTCCTTGAACATCTCAATGCAGTTGTAAGAGATTCATTGCCTTGGACTACACTTCAACACTTTGATTCACTCTTTTTTACATCCTGAAGGTTCATAACTCCGTTTATAGGTGAATAAGCTTTAAAATGGCCAAATCCTTGTCAATGAAACAATTGATTCTTCATATTCACATGAATAGATGTTGTTTAAACCTCCATATGTGTCTTCTTGCTACAACCCCCCTAATTCACCATTAAAAACTCCTATGAGATTCTTAGAACTAACAGAACTATGGGATAAGCTATAATGCTTGTTTCTTACTTTGATTTGTTAGAATTCAGAGTTTAAGTTTGCTAGAAACAAGAATGAGAGTAGCTGAATGAATAATAATAAGATTGAGAATAGAGAGATTTTATTATCTCTTATGAGATTTTATTATCTCAGTAGTTGTAAAGTGTTACAATGGATTACATATTTATAGAACTCTTAAACGCAAAAATAACTAGGTGTATCTTGTAGTTCAGAGTCTAATCTATCCATTGGGAATAGTAATAGAGCCGTTGGAGTTCAAAATAGAGCTGTTGGAGACGAAAACAATTTGGGCGTCAGTTCTGGCCTTCTCTTTTTGGGCCTCTCTTCTTTTATTCCTTGTTGGGTATTTGTTGCTTGATTAATACTCCCCCTCAAACTTAGCCGGAATGAGTGTGGAGACTAAGTTTGATTTTCCAGTGGGAAAAACTCCTTGTGAGGAAAAGAGTGTAGTGTCTCTGGAAATGGAGAGGCATGATCAAGGATGAGTGAGATCTATTAGTCCAAGCTTGCTCTGAATGTGGTTGCAAATCTTGAGACTTGTAGATTTGGTGAATATGTCAGCAAGCTGATCTTCGCTTCTTGTGTAGCATGGGAGGATTACTCCTTCAATGATCTTCTCTCTAACTTTGTGACAATCCACTTACATGTGCTTGGTTCGTTCATGGAGGCCGAGTTTGTAGCAATGTGAATTGCTGCTTGATTGTCACAATGCAGGGGAGTGGGACTTGTGCTCTCAATTCCCAGATCCTTTAGAAGCGCCTTTAGCCATACTAGCTCATTTGGGAGCTTCTTCGTTTCTCTATACTCACTTTCAGCATTGAGCATGAGAGACGACCTTTTTGCTTCTTAGATTTCCAGGTTAATAAGTCACCTCAAATACATGTGCAATAGCCAGTTGTGGATTTTCTATCCATCGTATCTCCAGCATAATCCGCATCACAATAGCCCACAACTTCAGTACTATTATTCTTTCCGATCCAAACACCTTGCCCTGGTGATCCTTTGATGTATCTCAGAATTCTTTCCACCATATTCCAGTGGTGCACCAAGGGCTCTTTCATGTGTTGGCTTACCTGATTCACAGCAAAGCATAGGTCAGGCCTTGTTATGGTTAAGTAAATTAACTTACCTACAAGCCACGCGGTATTGAGCTGGATCTTCAAATGGTTTGTCATGTGGATCTTGTCCTTTCTCCCCCTTTCTCCTGACCTTGTAGCCATCTTCCAGAGGTGTCTTGGCCGGTTTAGAACCTAATTTTCCTGTCTCTGTAAGCAAATCGAGTGAATATTTTCTTTGGGATAGAAACAAGCCTTCAGGGGCGGCATATCTCTATACCTAGAAAATATTTAAGTTCACCTAGATCTTTTATATCAAATACAGATTTAAGGAAAAGTTTGGTTTCTTGAATACCTGCTTGATCATTGCCGGAAATGATCAAGTCATCTACATATACCAAGACTACAATGATTCCTTGAGCACTTTGAGAATAAACAAGGTGTGATCAGCCTCTGATCTTTTAAATCCTTTGGCTGTTAGTATAAAGCTTAGCTTGTGGTACCAGGCTCTTGGGGATTGCTTCAAGCCATAAATAGCTTTTCTAAGTTTGAAAACTTTGCCATGAGGAATTGAACTTTCAAGACCTGGTGGAGGCTTCATGTACACTTCTTCTTCAAGCTCTCCTTGGAGAAATGCGTTTTTGACATCCATTTGCCATAATTCCCAAGATAGATTGGTTGCCAATGATAAAATCACTCGAACTGTATGGAGCTTAGCCACTGGTGCAAAGGTGTCCGTATAGTCTTCTCCATAAGTTTGAGTAAATCCCCTTGCAACCATTCGAGCTTTATACCTTTCGATTTCTCCATTGCTGTGATACTTGATGGTGAATACCCATTTAGATGTCACAGCTCTTTTTCCCGAAGGTAGATCACTTACATCCCAAGTGTGATTTCTAACCATTGCTTCTATCTCAGCATCTATAGCATCCAGCCGGACCTTGATTGCTTTTTCTTCTTCATAGGTCTTTGGAATGTAATACTGCTCTATCTTTCCAAGGAATGCTTGATGATCTGATGGCAAGAGAGGCAAGAGAACACTGAGCTTGGATAGGGTGAGCCACAACTTGATGGTTATAATAGACCCTAGTTTGTTTCCAATGGTGCGGACCAAATCTTTGGCGTGTGCTTCTTACTAAAAGTTGGTGCTGGTGCCTCTTCTTCCTCATGATATTCATTTTCACGAATATCAGCCTCAGGTGGAGTTTCTTGATTAACTCCCCCTTGTTCATTTACTCCTTCGTCATTCTCTTGCTTATTTTGAACATTTACCCCTTCTTCTTGAATCTGATCTTCTTGATTGTTTGCAGGGGCTGTTTGATCTTCATTCATTTGAGGAAGACCCATGTGACTTAAAATGTGTTGAAGAGAGGCTGCTCGATCTGTTGTAGAGTCAGCCAAGTCTTTCACACTTTCCCAGCCCGACTTCTCAAAATAACTTTGATCTTCTAGGAATTTTACATCTCTAGACGTCATGATGCGTTTGGTGCTTGGATCATAGCATTTGTACCCTTTTTGAGTAGTGGAGTATGCAATGAACACGCTTCTTGTGCTTTTAGCATCTAACTTATTCCTTTGATCCCTTGGCACTAAGACAAAACAAACACTACCAAACACACGTAAGTGATTAATATTTGGTTTGGTTTTGTTTAATACCTCAAATGGTGATAAGTCATCTAAGACTTTTGTTGGAATTCTATTTATGAGGTAGCATGCGGTCATGACAGCATCTCCCCAAAATCTCCTTGGCATGTTTTTGTGGAACATCATTGCTCTTGCTACTTCCATCAGATGCCTATTCTTCCTTTCGGCCACTCCATTTTGTTGTGGAGTATAAGGACAGCTTGTTTGGTGAAGGATGCCATGATTTGCCAAATGAGCCTTGAAAGTGTGGCTTGTGTATTCCCCTCCATTATCCGATCTTAGCACCTTAATTTTAGCATTGAAATGATTAGTCACATATGTTTGAAAGTTGACAAATGCCTCAAATACTCTATCTTTAGAAGGTAACAATGTGACCCATGTATATTTTGATTTTTCATCTATGGATGTCACAAAGTATTTTAGGTTATCTCTAGATAGGCAAGGTGAGGTCCAAACATCAGAGTGAACTAAATCAAAACAATTCTCATATATTGATAAGGAGTTTTGGAAAACACTTCTGCAATGTTTTCCCATAATACAAGACTCGCACTTAGAATTATCAAATACTACATTGGGCATAATTAATTTTAAAGCTCTAGAATGAGGATGGCCTAATCTAGCATGCCATAAATCATTTGAACTACTAGCTACATGACAGGAATTAATAAACGGCAAACTAGCAGAGTTGGAGCATCTAGAATTGTTCTTGAGATCTTCTAGAGTATACAACTCTCCCTTAGTGTTCCCCTTGCCTAAAACTTCACCAGTTTTAATATCCTGAAAATGAAAGTATTAGGTCCAAATATAGCATAAGCATTGAGATCGGTGGTAGCTCTTTTTACCGAGACCAAATTATTGCTAAATGTAGGCATGTAAAAAGCACTAGATTCATTTCCAAAGAGGTTTAAATTTCCTACGCCTTTAATTGGCACTCTAACTCCATTAGCAACTTCAACATGACCAGAGGTGTTTTGAATATTATTTAGTAGATCAGAATCTTTAATCATATGGTGAGAAGCTCCTGAATCTACTAAAAGTGTTTTTGAATAGTTAGAGGCTAGAAAGGTGATACCAGACTCCTTGCAAATTTGCATGGTCTTGATCATTGCCTCTAAGTCTGCTCTGCTCATGGTGATCATGTCGTTGTTCTCTGAAGTAGAGGCTTGATTAGAATGGCTGTTTGGAGCACTTGGGTTCATACCGAGTGCTGTAGTTGGTTGAGTGGCTGGAGCATAATTTGAAGCGTTTGCTTCATTTACTTGTTGCCTTGCTCTGAAGTTGGCTCTGAGATGAGGATGAAGGATAAAGCACTCCTCCTTGGTGTGTCCTCTCCCTTGGTTGAATTTGCCAATGTTCTTGCAATGTTCACATTGCTTTGTTATTCCTTTCTTGTTGGAACTGAATGGAGGTTTGTAAAACCCTTTGTTTGCCGTTAGCAACTCTCCTTTTGCTGAAGAGATCTAAGGAGCCTTGCTCCTTTTTGGATTTGAGAGCAGACATTCGCAAGGCGTGGTAGCTTCTCCTTCCTTAAAATGTACTTTATAAGGTCATTAAATTTCGGATGGAGAGATTGGAGAAGTCCAAATACTCGATCTTGCTCTTTTCTTTCCTCTATAATTTTGAGGTCTTTTGTGCTTGGCCTCAGCATATCCAATTCAGCAAGTAATTATCTATATTTACCAAAGTGTTTGGTAAAATCTTGATCTTCTTGAGTGAGGTTGCTGAGATCTTTCTTCACTTCGAAAACTCTTGAAAGATTGGTGATGTCTCCATAGACCTTCTTTAGAGTTTCCCAAAGTTCTTGAGCTGTCTCTTAATATGAGTAAGATTCAAATATTGAATCACTCAAGGAGCTGTGGATTATGCTGAGCACCATTTGATCTTTTTTGCAGCCATTTTTCCGAGCTTCTTCATCTCCTTCTTGAAGCTCTTTTCCTTTTGCTTTGGTTCAACTTGATTCCACAGGCCGCGTCCGTTACAAGTTGGATTTTGTCGATCGTGACCATAGGAGATAGTTCTCTCCTCTTAGGGTGACTCTAATTGCGGTTGGTTTTGTCTCCTCCATGATAAAAAAAATATGACTAACCGTTTGATACTACCTTTGCCTCAACTTCACTAACTTCGTCTAGGATGACTTAATTTCAATCTCGAGAGTTAGGAAAATGTTCTTTGAGAAATCTCCAGAAATAAACCACTCTAACTTCACACAGCTCGTCTAGGATGAATATATATCAATCTCAGAGCTTTTGGAGGAAGTTAAAAGGATGTATTTCAGGAAAACCAAAGAAATTTTTGGAGAAAGGCGATGAAACAGTACAAAAAGCAGGCGAAATTTGAATTTTGAAAAAAATTCTTTTTGATTTGGAGCTCTGTAGAGCTTGTGAATGCTCATTGAAGCTTTGAATATGAAGTAGGAGATCACGTAAATGCAAAGGAGACAAAGAGGAGGGCTGAATCTTGAAGAACCAGTTTACGAAATTTTCTGAGTTTATGTAAATGTCAATTTTGAAAAAAAAAGGAAACAGATGAAGAGAATGAGGAAATCAAAAACTTGATCTTGTTTATGGATCAATGCTCTGATACCATGTTAGAATTCAGAGTTTAAGTTTGCTAGAAACAAGAATGAGAGTAGCTGAATGAATAATAATAAGATTGAGAATAGAGAGATTTTATTATCTCTTATGAGATTTTATTATCTCAGTAGTTGTAAAGTGTTACAATGGATTACATATTTATAGAACTCTTAAACGCAAAAATAACTAGGTGTATCTTGTAGTTCAGAGTCTAATCTATCCGTTGGGAATAGTAATAGAGCCGTTGGAGTTCAAAATAGAGCTGTTGGAGACGAAAACAATTTGGGCGTCAGTTCTGGCCTTCTCTTTTTGGGCCTCTCTTCTTTTATTCCTTGTTGGGTATTTGTTGCTTGATTAATATGATTTGCTTCTATACCTTCCTTGAACATCTCAATGCAGTTGTAAGAGATTCATTGCCTTGGACTACACTTCAAAACATCGATTCACTCTTATTTGCATCTTGAAGGTTCATAACTCCGTTTATAGGTGAATCAGCTTGAAAATAGCCAAATCTTTGTCAATGAAACCATTGATTCTTCATATTCACATTAATAGGTGTTGTTTAAGCCTCCATATGTTTGTTCTTGCTACAACGCCCCTAATTCACCATTAAAAACTCCTATGAGATTCTTAGAACTAACAGAACTATGGGATAAGCTATAATGATTATTTCTTACTTTGATTTGCTTCTACACCTTTCTTGAACATCTCAATGCAGTTGTAAAAGATTCATTGCATTGGACTACACTTCAACACTTCGATTCACTCTTATTTGCATCCTGAAGGTTCATAACTCCATTTATAGGTTATTAAGCTTAAAAATGGCCAAATCCTTGTCAATGAAACCATTGATTCTTCATATTCACATGAATAGATGTTGTTTAAGCCTCCATATGTGTCTTCTTGCTACATCCCCCCTTATTCACCATTAGAAACTCCTATGAGATTCATAGAACTAACAGAACTATGGGATAAGCTATAATGATTGTTTCTTACTTTGATTTGCTTCTACACCTTTCTTGAACATCTCAATGCAGTTGTAAAAGATTCATTGCATTGGACTACACTTCAACACTTCGATTCACTCTTATTTGCATCCTGAAGGTTCATAACTCCGTTTATAGGTTATTAAGCTTGAAAATGTCCAAATCCTTATCAATGAAACCATTGATTGTTTATATTCACATCAATAGGTGTTGTTTAAACCTCCATATGTGTCTTCTTGCTACAACCCCCCTAATTCACCATTAAAAACTCCTATGAGATTCTTAGAACTAACAGAACTATGGGATAAGCTATAATGATTGTTTCTTACTTTGATTTGCTTCTACACCTTTCTTGAACATCTCAATGCAGTTGTAAGAGATTCATTGCCTTGGACTACACTTCAACACTTCGATTCACTCTTATTTGCATCCTGAAGGTTTATAACTCCGTTTATAGGTGAATCAGCTTGAAAATAGCCAAATCTTTGTCAATGAAACCATTGATTCTTCATATTCACATTAATAGGTGTTGTTTAAGCCTCCATATGTGTCTTCTTGCTACAACGCCCCTTATTCACCATTAGAAACTCCTATGAGATTCTTAGAACTAACAGAACTATGGGATAAGCTATAATGCTTGTTTCTTACATTGATTTGCTTCTACACCTTTCTTGAACATCTCAATGCAGTTGTAAGAGATTCATTGCCTTGGACTACACTTCAACACTTCGATTCACTCTTATTTGCATCCTGAAGGTTCATAACTCCGTTTATAGGTTATTAAGCTTAAAAATGGCCAAATCCTTGTCAATGAAACCATTGATTCTTCATATTTACATGAATAGATGTTGTTTAAGCCTCCATATGTGTCTTCCTTCTACTACTCCTCTTATTCACCATTAGAAACTCCTATGAGATTCTTAGAACTAACAGAACTATGGGATAAGCTATAATGCTTGTATCTTACATTGATTTGCTTCTACACCTTTCTTGAACATCTCAATGCAGTTGTAAGAGATTCATTGCCTTGGACTACACTTCAAAACATCGATTCACTCTTATTTGCATCCTGAAGGTTCATAACTCCGTTTATAGGTGAATCAGCTTGAAAATAGCCAAATCTTTGTCAATGAAACCATTGATTCTTCATATTCACATTAATAGGTGTTGTTTAAGCCTCCATATGTTTCTTCTTGCTACAACGCCCCTTATTCACCATTAGAAACTCCTATGAGATTCTTAGAACTAACATAACTATGGGATAAGCTATAATGCTTGTTTCTTACATTGATTTGCTTCTACACCTTTCTTGAACATCTCAATGTAGTTGTAAGAGATTCATTGCCTTGGACTACACTTCAACACTTCGATTCACTCTTATTTGCATCCTGAAGGTTCATAACTCCGTTTATAGGTTATTAAGCTTAAAAATGGCCAAATCCTTGTCAATGAAACCATTGATTCTTCATATTCACATGAATAGATGTTGTTTAAGCCTCCATATGTGTCTTCTTGCTACAACCCCCCTTATTCACCATTAGACACTTATATGAGATTCATAGAATTAACAGAACTATGGGACAAGCTATAATGATTGTTTCTTACTTTGATTTGCTTCTACACCCTTTCTTGAACATCTCAATGCAGGTTGAAAAGATTCATTGCCTTGTACTCAACTTCACCACTCCGCTCCAATCTTATTTGCATCCTCGAAGGTTCATAACTCCGTTTATAGGTTATTAAGCTTGAAAATGTCCAAATCCTTATCAATGAAACCATTGATTGTTGATATTCACATCAATAGGTGTTGTTTAAATCTCCATATGTGTCTTCTTGCTACAACCCCCCTAATTCACCATTAAAAACTCCTATGAGATTCTTAGAACTAACAGAACTATGGGATAAGCTATAATGATTGTTTCTTACTTTGATTTGCTTCTACACCTTTCTTGAACATCTCAATGCAGTTGTAAGAGATTCATTGCCTTGGACTACACTTCAACACTTCGATTCACTCTTATTTGCATCCTGAAGGTTTATAACTCCGTTTATAGGTGAATCAGCTTGAAAATAGCCAAATCTTTGTCAATGAAACCATTGATTCTTCATATTCACATTAATAGGTGTTGTTTAAGCCTCCATATGTGTCTTCTTGTTCTACGCCCTTATTCACCATTAGAAACTCCTATGAGATTCTTAGAACTAACAGAACTATGGGATAAGCTATAATGCTTGTTTCTTACATTGATTTGCTTCTACACCTTTCTTGAACATCTCAATGCAGTTGTAAGAGATTCATTGCCTTGGACTACACTTCAACACTTCGATTCACTCTTATTTGCATCCTGAAGGTTCATAACTCCGTTTATAGGTTATTAAGCTTAAAAATGGCCAAATCCTTGTCAATGAAACCATTGATTCTTCATATTTATATGAATAGATGTTGTTTAAGCCTCCATATGTGTCTTCTTGCTACAACGCCTCTTATTCACCATTAGAAACTCCTATGAGATTCTTAGAACTAACAGAACTATGGGATAAGCTATAATGCTTGTATCTTACATTGATTTGCTTCTACACCTTTCTTGAACATCTCAATGCAGTTGTAAGAGATTCATTGCCTTGGACTACACTTCAAAACATCGATTTACTCTTATTTGCATCCTGAAGGTTCATAACTCCGTTTATAGGTGAATCAGCTTGAAAATAGCCAAATCTTTGTCAATAAAACCATTGATTCTTCATATTCACATTAATAGGTGTTGGTTAAGCCTCCATATGTTTCTTCTTGCTACAACGCCCCTTATTCACCATTAGAAACTCCTATGAGATTCTTAGAACTAACATAACTATGGGATAAGCTATAATGCTTGTTTCTTACATTGATTTGCTTCTACACTTTTCTTGAACATCTCAATGTAGTTGTAAGAGATTCATTGCCTTGGACTACACTTCAACACTTCGATTCACTCTTATTTGCATCCTGAAGGTTCATAACTCCGTTTATAGGTTATTAAGCTTAAAAATGGCCAAATCCTTGTCAATGAAACCATTGATTCTTCATATTCACATGAATAGATGTTGTTTAAGCCTCCATATGTGTCTTCTTGCTACATCCCCCCTTATTCACCATTAGAAACTCCTATGAGATTCATAGAACTAACAGAACTATGGGATAAGCTATAATGATTGTTTCTTACTTTGATTTGCTTCTACACCTTTCTTGAACATCTCAATGCAGTTGTAAAAGATTCATTGCATTGGACTACACTTCAACACTTCGATTCACTCTTATTTGCATCCTGAAGGTTCATAACTCCGTTTATAGGTTATTAAGCTTGAAAATGTCCAAATCCTTATCAATGAAACCATTGATTGTTGATATTCACATCAATAGGTGTTGTTTAAACCTCCATATGTGTCTTCTTGCTACAACCCCCCTAATTCACCATTAAAAACTCCTATGAGATTCTTAGAACTAACAGAACTATGGGATAAGCTATAATGATTATTTCTTACTTTGATTTGCTTCTACACCTTTCTTGAACATCTCAATGCAGTTGTAAGAGATTCATTGCCTTGGACTACACTTCAACACTTCGATTCACTCTTATTTGCATCCTGAAGGTTTATAACTCCGTTTATAGGTGAATAACCTATAAAATAGCCAAATCTTTGTCAATGAAACCATTGATTCTTCATATTCACATTAATAGGTGTTGTTTAAGCCTCCATATGTGTCTTCTTGCTACAACGCCCCTTATTCACCATTAGAAACTCCTATGAGATTCTTAGAACTAACAGAACTATGGGATAAGCTATAATGCTTGTTTCTTACATTGATTTGCTTCTACACCTTTCTTGAACATCTCAATGCAGTTGTAAGAGATTCATTGCCTTGGACTACACTTCAACACTTCGATTCACTCTTATTTGCATCCTGAAGGTTCATAACTCCGTTTATAGGTTATTAAGCTTAAAAATGGCCAAATCCTTGTCAATGAAACCATTGATTCTTCATATTTACATGAATAGATGTTGTTTAAGCCTCCATATGTGTCTTCTTGCTACAACGCCCCTTATTCACCATTAAAAACTCCTATGAGATTCTTAGAACTAACAGAACAATGGGATAATCTATAATGCTTGTTTCTTACATTGATTTGCTTCTACACCTTTCTTGAACATCTCAATGCAGTTGTAAGAGATTCATTGCCTTGGACTACACTTCAACACTTTGATTCACTCTTTTTTACATCCTAAAGGTTCATAACTCCGTTTATAGGTAAATAAGCTTGAAAATGTCCAAATCCTTATCAATGAAACCATTGATTGTTGATATTCACATCAATAGGTGTTGTTTAAACCTCCATATGTGTCTTCTTGCTACAACCCCCTAATTCACCATTAAAAACTCCTATGAGATTCTTAGAACTAACAGAACTATGGGATAAGCTATAATGATTGTTTCTTACTTTGATTTGCTTCTACACCTTTCTTGAACATCTCAATGCAGTTGTAAGAGATTCATTGCCTTGGACTACACTTCAACACTTCGATTCACTCTTATTTGCATCCTGAAGGTTTATAACTCCGTTTATAGGTGAATCAGCTTGAAAATAGCCAAATCTTTGTCAATGAAACCATTGATTCTTCATATTCACATTAATAGGTGTTGTTTAAGCCTCCATATGTGTCTTCTTGCTACAACGCCCCTTATTCACCATTAAAAACTCCTATGAGATTCATAGAACTAACAGAACTATGGGATAAGCTATAATGATTGTTTCTTACTTTGATTGGCTTCTACACCTTTCTTGAACATCTCCATGCAGTTGTAAGAGATTCAATGCCTTGGACTACACTTCAACACTTCGATTCACTCTTTTTTGCATCCTGAAGGTTCATAACTCCGTTCATAGGTGAATAAGCTTGAAAATGGCCAAATCCTTGTCAATGAAACCATTGATTCTTCATATTCACATGAATAGATGTTGTTTAAGCCTCCATATGTGTCTTTTTGTTACAACGCCCCTTATTCACCATGAAAAACTCCTATGAGATTCTTAGAACAAACAGAACAATGGGATAAGCTATAATGCTTATTTCTTTTTTTGATTTGCTTATACACCTTTCTTGAACATCTCAAAGTAGTTATAAGAGATTCACCGCCTTTGACTACTCTTCATCACTTCGATTCACTCTTATTTGCACCCTGAAGGTTCATAACTCCGTTTATAGGTGAATCAGCTTGAAAATATCCAAATCCTTGTCAATGAAAACATTGATTGTTTATATTCAAATCAATAGGTGTTGTTTAAACCTCCATATGTGTCTTGTTGCTACACCCCCCTAATTCACCATTAAAAACTCCTATGAGATTCCTAGAACTAACAGAACTATGGGATAAGCTATAATGCTTGTTTCTTACTTTGATTTGCTTCTACACCTTTCTTGAACATCTCAATGCAGTTGTAAGAGATTCATTGCCTTGGACTACACTTCAACACTTTGATTCACTCTTATTTGCATCCTGAAGGTTCATAACTCCGTTTATAGGTTATTAAGCTTGAAAATGTCTAAATCCTTGTCAATGAAACCATTGATTGTTTATATTCACATCAATAGGTGTTGTTTAAACCTCCATATGTGTCTTCTTGCTACAACCCCCCTAATTCACCATTAAAAACTCCTATGAGATTCCTAGAACTAACAGAACTATGGGATAAGCTATAATGCTTGTTTCTTACTTTGATTTGCTTCTATACCTTCCTTGAACATCTCAATGCAGTTGTAAGAGATTCATTGCCTTGGACTACACTTCAACACTTTGATTCACTCTTTTTTACATCCTGAAGGTTCATAACTCCGTTTATAGGTGAATAAGCTTTAAAATGGCCAAATCCTTGTCAATGAAACCCTTGATTCTTCATATTCACATGAATAGATGTTGTTTAAACCTCCATATGTGTCTTCTTGCTACAACCCCCCTAATTCACCATTAAAAACTCCTATGAGATTCTTAGAACTAACAGAACTATGGGATAAGCTATAATGCTTGTTTCTTACTTTGATTTGCTTCTATACCTTCCTTGAACATCTCAATGCAGTTGTAAGAGATTCATTGCCTTGGACTACACTTCAAAACATCGATTCACTCTTATTTGCATCTTGAAGGTTCATAACTCCGTTTATAGGTGAATCAGCTTGAAAATAGCCAAATCTTTGTCAATGAAACCATTGATTCTTCATATTCACATTAATAGGTGTTGTTTAAGCCTCTATATGTTTGTT